>JARVGS010000548.1:18359779-18371092 GCA_031762315.1 Hypsolebias antenori
AAACGTTTCTACAATTTTTTTTGCTTTGTTTTGTTTTGTTTTTTGAATGTCCAGAGGACCAGACTTAGCTTTTTTAGTATATTGTGTCATTTATGTTTTAAGAATTGTACTGACTGCAATCATCTGGGCCACGTAGCTCTCAGGGCCGGTGTACTCAGTCGGATCCTTCACCCTCACCAGAACCAGGAAATAGAGGTAGTGCCACATATTGTGCTCAGATTTGATATGCTCCTCAAACGACACCGTCTTGTTGTCAAATTTGTCCCGTTCCAAACCTGGAAGACAGCAGCTTTCATTAACGAGCGTCCTTCCAACCACGTTTTCTTTTCCCGCCAACTTGCAGAGTGGCTTCCACGCAGCGTTACGCACCACAGATGAAACAGGTGGTTTTAAGGATCTCCTCTTTTCTTTGCTTCTCGCTTCTCAAGTCTGCAAACGTGTCGATGATCACACCGAAGATCAGATTGAGAACGATGATGATGACGATGAAGAAGAAGAGAAGGTCATAAACCACCCGAGCAGCAAACAGAGGCTCCTGAAGGGTTCAAATATATATATTTATTTAAAATCAACTCAACCATTTCAGCAAACACACATGGATATTAAAATTTGAAAATATAATTTGACAATTAAAAGACATTCTAACCATTTTAGAGGGTTTCCTTAGAATATCTCCCACACCTCCTCCGTTACGTAAACCCTGGTTCAACACGGTGATTATACACATGCGAAGAGTATCACACACACGTTCCATCCCATCATCTTCATCTATAATAAACACACCAAAGACAACATGTTAAAGCGAGGACAACATAGATGACAAGCTTTATAAAAACATCAACAGACCAAGTTGAATCTTTAGTTTTGGCTGCTGAGTGTCTAAACCTGTATTACAAACAGAATATATTACAGAAGAATGATAAAAAATGCATCATTGTACAGTAGTCCCTCATTACTTCATGGTTCAACTTTTGCGGACTTGCTCTCTCACGGTTTTTCAACGATTGTCAACTTTAATATTACTCGTGTGATTGGGATGGTACGGGATATAAAGTTAACAAAAAAAAAAAACTTTAGACAGGCACCGCCTTTTTGTAGCTTTCTTTAAATAAGCCTATAACTGTAATGCCAGTCAAAGAACTACACTACCCAGAAGCCAACAGTGCTCCCAGCTTTCTGTTGAAATGGAGGGAAAGTTTTGATTCGATTTGAACCTGACTAAAACTGGTCCTTATTCAGAGTGACTTCGGCACTCAGTGGCTGCAGAGAGCCGACCAGAACCGGACCAGAACCAGACCAAGGCTACTTCCAGCTTCAGCGGTAAGTCTGAATTCTGCTCGCTAGCGCAGGAAGCCTCTCAAAAGCATCTTGGTGCTCAACGGCTGCAGAACCAGACCAAGGCTGGTGTGCACCCATACATGGTGAGTTGTTGTAGGTAACCAGGAAAACCTGGAGTGGATTTTTAGTGGTTTGAGCATTCTCCGATTAATCAAGCGGAATGGATTCGTTCATGAAGAAAGAGGAACAGCACTGGGTGAACTAGTATTTCATGGTAAATTTTAGAAGGCACATTTTATATTGCTTCATAGTACAACTGTTTAAGTTTCGTTTTTATGTAATTTTGTTTATTTACTTTTCATTTTACATGCTTTTATACGACTGTTTATTGTTGTCTGTACTTCATCTGTGTTCTTTGTTTAAAACAGGTTTCTCTTGTAAATGAGCTCTTGAGGCGCAATGAGACTAACCTGTATAAATAAAGGCTGAATGAATATAACATTTTGCAGTACTGTGCAGTACATATACATATACAGTATAAATTACGTAGGTTTAAGAGTTTAGAACATTGCAAGAGTGTGGGAAAGGTTTATATATAAATACAGGTAGTCCTTGACTTACGACGTAGATCTGCTCTCATGCGGCGGCGTAAACCGAATTTGACATAAGTTGGAACGTACGTAAATAAATGTGACGTACTTGTTTTACCAAGCACATAAACCGATTTTCGACGTAAGTCCATGGTGATGGCCTTCCTTTTCCTCGATGCACTGCAATCAGAAGAGTCCTCCTTGCGTTTTGGGAGCCATAATGAAGGGCTAATGGCCTACTGGGATGCTAGTGACGCCATCCTCCTCCGTACAGTACTGTATTCCTCCGCTGCTGCGTTGCCGCATTACAACATTTAACATCGTAAAACCGACGTAAAAACTGACGTAAAACCGACGTAAAACCGGCGTAACGTGAATAAGGGTGATGCGTCGTAATGTGGAAACATCGTAAGACGAGACCATCGTAACCCGAGGACTACCTGGATTAAGCAAATGTTAGACCAAGACACACATTTGCTATAATTTAGAGCAAACAAACAATTGTTTTTAGGTGGTTATCTTGTTAAATTTCGAAGAAATGTGGAGGCTTGTCCCTCTGCGCGTGCCCGCCACTTCCACAAATCAGGTTTTGGAATACAGATGATTTGACTGTGAAAGTGCATTTATTAAGCAAAAGGTAACTGAGACACACCTTTACTATAATTTTGAGCAAACAAATAATTGTTTTTAAATGTTAATCTTGTTAAATTCTTGTTAAAGTCCTCCTGTGCACGCTCTCGCAGCCGCCATCCCATCAATTTTTGGCACAACACCGACCCACATTTCTGGGTTCGGCCCACATTTCCAGTTTGTCAGCGGTGACGCGTAACAAACACGACGTGTCAGCAGTGACGCATAATAGATGCGATGTATATGGCGAAGCGACTTATTTATGGATTTTTCCACTTTTTTTTAGACATATTTGGACTAAAAAAACATAGGGCTGTATGACGGGTACGGCGGAAAATATGGTGTACAAGTACACCTTTACTCACAAAATGCAGCATCACTCTCTGCACAGTCTGTGATGACTAATGACAATCAGTTACTTGGAAGCTACTCTGCAGGTTTAGGTGAAGCTAATTTGGTTCAGGCAAATATCGGCAGCCTACTGGTAATTTCTTGACATTTTGCTCCCCTTCATTTTCCATTTTCTTTGTCTTAAAAACATCACTATGATAGTGTGCCACTTAATTATTTTATTTTAGTATTTTTCTTTTCATAAAAAAAAAAAAGTTTTTCTTCCCTTTTTTCTGCTCATATTTTCAGTATTTTCCATTGTGGCTCTTCTTTAGAAACTAAACATATTTTTAATCGCACTGTACTCTCACAATAAGAGTGAACTAAAATAACACTTTATTATATGGTTCTTGAGCCTTCTAGCCAACAAGAAATCATTCCATTTGTTCTAAGGCATCTTTTCTTGCCATCCTCTTTCCTAAAGTGGTTTTCAAGACCGCTCCGCTGCAGTCTTACCCTTTCTTTGACATGCTTGGCGCCCCAGCGCCTGCCAATAAAATAAATAGCAACAGACTTGATTATATGGGGATACACTGGGCACAAACACTGCATCCATTTAGTTTGGAGAGCCCAAATGGATAGATGGGCTCTTTTGAACGCACTGAGTCGGAGAACCAAAGCACACGAGTGTCGGCAAAAGTGGTTGGCTACGTGCGACTGCCTCAGAGGGCCTCACATCCGTCATATGTCAATCCAGACCTCTCGGTTTGCTGCTTTTGTCTGGCCTAGAGCAGACGTGATATTCCACTCCCAGCAGAGGACAGTAGCCTCTTTTAAAGAAATCTTCTGCTGGCTCAGCGTCTCCTCTAAAGAAAATGAGGGTTGCTGTCCTGCTGAAGGGAAAGATTATGTTTTTACGAGGCCCACCCAAGCGTTTCACCACCAACACCACAGTGTGGGCTGGAAAAGGCCAAAGCTAGAAGGCTCACCTTTGTCCAGATTTTTTTTAATCTCTTTTTGTCTTAAGAAATAAAAGTTCAAAACGGCAGAGGGCCTAAACAGGATAAAGGTCAGTTTTTGTGCAGCATGCACAGAAAAACCCAAAGCACTGATTGATGATGATCATGCTAAGTTATTGATCTGTGATTGTGGATTTTATTGTTTTAGTAGCTTCACTGATATTAAACATCTTTATAAATATTGAAAATGAAAGCACACACTCACGTCTATGCCCGTGTATTAGATTTGGAATTGGATTCATTATTCAGTGTTGATTTTATCTAACAGTTTCCTGACCTCTTCAACAGTGATGATAAATCTGAGATGTATAATAATTTTATTTTTTGCTATTTGTAGAAACTTCGAAAGTCAAATCTGTGAAAAGGGTTTAGAAATTCTATTTACAGTATCTAACTGTGAAGCACAACAAAGACTCCATAACTTTTTAACCTTTGCAGATGATATTTTTGTATCTACTTAATAAAAAAAGTGACTTTACATAGAAAAAAAGTGTTTGACTAATTTCTGTAACCAGTTGTGGAGATCCTTCTCTCACGTATTGTTGAGATATTACCATTTAACTAACATAGGGCTGTAGAGCTTCTTAGGGAGGATATGATGTGTAGACCAGTTTTCACATAGTCGGCACTGGTCTGCTGCTGAAATTTGCGGTGATAAACTTTTACATAAAAATAATAATTTTTACATAAAGTTATTAAATAAGCCCTGTGATGGACTTACGACCTGTCCAGGGTGTACCCCGCTCCTCGCACAGTGATTGCTGGACATGGGCACCGGCGACCCCGTGACCCAAAATGGAAGAAGCGGGTAAAAGATAATGGATGGATGGATCGATCAATGGAGTTATCAAAACAAATGCAACACCAGAAAGGTTCTTTACTACACTCTACATTTAACAGAAAGAACGTCATTTGTATTCTGATAGGAAAGACATTTAAAACGTTGCACTGGTGGAATAAGTAGGAACCAGGGAAATTGCACTTCCTGTGAAAATGCAGATTGAATGCATATTGCTGAAGAACTTGTTGAAAACAGCTGAAATGAGCTGAAAACTGAAACTGAAGCACAAACCTAAGTTAGCAGAAGAAAGCAGAAAGAACACCTTTTGCCAAATTACATTTAAATAAGCAGAAATGATCACAAAAAGTAGGCAATTATGGTAGCTAAAAAAGCTGATGAGACAAAAAAAAAAAAAAAAACTGAAAAGTACCCGAAAAGGCAGAAAAAAGCTTATACTACCAAGAAAAAGTGGATGGAGCTGAAATGAGCTAAAAAAAATAATAAAATATTTAAAAAATAAAGGTGGAATTAGTTGAAAACGTTGAATTTAGCACAAAACATCTAAAAAGTAGCTGAAATATCAGAAAAAGCTGAAAGGAGCTGAAATTAGCAGAAAGAATTGAATTAGGCTGAAAGTAGCAGAAATTACCAAAAATAACAAGAATTTATCTGAAAACAGCTGAAATTAGCTGAAAATCTAAAATGCTAAAAAAAAAGGTAGCTGAAAAGGTAAAACTATCTTAAATTAGCAGAAGAAAGCAGAAATAACATGTTTACCCAGTTCGACTGAAAGAAGCAGAAATGAGCACTAAAAAGAGGATATCTGAAAAAAACTGAAATTAGCAAAAACAGCTGAAAAGTAGCTAAAACTTTCTAAAACAAAAACTTAAAATTTATCAGAAGGAAGTGGAAAGCACAAATTTTTGCTGAATTAGGCTGAAAAAAGTTGAAATGAGTGCAAAAAAAAATAAGTGAAATTAGCCAAAAAAGTTAAAATTAGCTGAAATTTCAGAAAAAGCTTAAACTTGCAGAAATAAGCTGAAAGGTGCATAGCAAGCTGAAATGAGCAGAAATAAGTTAGAAGGAGCACAAAAATCTTCTCGTTAGCAGAAAAAATCTGAAAGGAACACAAAACAGCTGGAAAAACAGCTGAAAGTAGCTGGGAAAAAAAAGTTTAAATCTGCACAAGGAAGCTGAAATAAGCAGAACCAGACCAAAATGTGAAAGGAGCAGTAAAAGGTTGTAAACTGATCTAAAGATTTGAAGGATGTAACATGAGCTCAGTTCATTTTCTAGGAGAAAAAAAATGGCAGAAAAGGCTAAATATTTCAAAACAGTAAAGGTGACCAATACCAAAATTCATAGCAGGATTGTGTTGAATTAGGATTTCCTATTCCTAAATAGGATATAGGATTTGTGGAAAAAAAAAAAAAAGTGGAATGAGAAAGATGCTGAAAAACGTGCAGAAGAAAAATGGATCACAATAGTGATTCATAAACAACTAGAATTCTCCTAAAATGTTGGTGCTTTTTTCGGTTTCACCTCAAACTTTGAACAAGTGTCACCTCCAACGGTGAGCTGTTGGAAGTGTAGTTGTGGGAGATGGTGACTTCTTTAACGTTCAGACAGGAAGTATAACAGACACTGAATGCACACAAATACAACTGGAATAAAGTTTAAAAAAAATTATTGAATGAAATGTCTCAAAGAAGTAAGAAATATACTTTCCTTTTTATGTTTATTCACCAGAAGCAGCAGCTCTGCTTGTCCATCTGTCCTTTGTAAATGTGCTTGAGTCTTTCTGCTTTTTCAAAATGTCTGTAGTCCTCTGTTTTCTTCGTGGCGATGTTTATCAAATGTCAACCCTAACTGTTCGCAGGTCTAGCTCAGATTTGCTCCAGGTGATTGGACATTCATTCCAGTGAGGATTTTAAGGGGTTACAAGTGATTTATTCCAAAACTCTTAGTGGTTTGATTGTACATAAGATATAGTGGGAATCATCGGCATAACACACCCATATTTTTTGTATAAATCTGTTGCATCTACCAGATTCAGTACACAGGAAAAATACAATAATTGTGTTAATGCAAAAAAGGTCACTTTGACAAAAATGTGTCATGGATCATACTGATAAACTCTTCATCTCTTTCCTTTAACGTTCCCCAACTACCTTTTCATGCTTTATCACTCTCCATCTGTTCCACTCCTCTCCCCTTCATCCACCACTGATTTTCCATCCTTCATCTGCCTTCACCCACCTTTTCCACTCCAGTCACCCGCCGCAGTTGAAGGACCAGGGTGGTCCCGGTGGCCCTCAGCAAGCTCTGTCTCCAGCTCAGTTACCCGAAGAGGCCGAGTGTCTGACGGTGCCCAAATACAAGAGGGACCTGGTGCAAAAGCTGAAGGTCCTGCGACAAGAACTTTCACAGCAACAACCCCAGGCTGGCCACTGTCGCATCGAAGTCAGCCGGGAGGAGATCTTTGAGGTAAAAACACATGTAATGATAAAATAGCATTGTGTCAGCATTCCAAAAGTCTTAACGATCTGCATTGCCTACCATCACAATAAGTTGTTGTGTACCTGTACGTTAAACTAATTAGACTAAAGAAAAATAAAAAAAGTGTATAGTTTGTATTTATGTTTGTGATGCAGTTTTATTTAGTTTAAACAATAAAAGAAAAAGTGGACACATACAAATTAATTCCTAAATATTCAAGATGAGCTTTTAATCTTGCCCCAAAAGGGAAAAAATGCACAAATGTGTAAATTATGCATAAATATTTTATTTAAAACATTGTGTTCTGTTATGCACAGTTTAAATACAGGGTTTAGATTTTAAAGAAGGGGCTTATTTTTTTTATTTATTTTTTATGATGGGCTGCAGAAGCAGCTCAGAACCGGCACCTCGAGCTGTTTTTGTGATTTCCAGAGCGAAGCAGGAACAGAGTGGCCTTCACAGCACCTTAGACCTGCGTCTCAGTTTTTAAAATTCTTTTTCAGACTCTTCTCGGTCTTGCAGTCATTTGTTCAACTGAGGCAAAGGCATTCTTTTTGCGTGATTTCAGCAGCTAAAGCAATAGGGGAGAGGTAGGCGGAGCGGGCGAAGAGAGGAGTGAAGCAGCAGTCACAGGAATCTGTGGCCAGACATCACAACAAGCTACGAGAGACATGACTTCACCCCAGTTTGACATGACAGATGGAGGAAGTCAGACTTTCAAAACAAGTCTGCAGATCCTCTTGTGGATTTTGTGCAGTGGTGCAGTTTAATGACATAAAATGACTTTTCTGGTATTTTACAGTGTAGGCTCGCAGAACAGTCAGCTTTTATTTCTTAAATCACTTTATTTTTATAACCAATATTTTTTTTCCCCTTTCTCTCTTCAAATACAATAATTCAATCAGCAACCATAGTTTATTGGCAATGCTTTTATTTTTTTTTAAACTGAAACTTGTTTCCTGTGCCATGGTTTGTCTTGTACCTTCAGACACAATATAATTAAAAAGATATTCAAAAAATAATATATTTTTTTTTGTTATCATAGATCAATTTTTGTTTTACTTGTAAAACCCTTAATGCAGCAGGAAATGTTTATCTTGGTTGGTTTCAGAGTCACTGAATGTAAGAGAAGAGAGACCGAGGAGCCACTGGTAAATGCCATAAAACCACTGGTTATACTGGTAAACCAATTTAAAACTGATGGATCAGTTTCCTATAAAAACTATATTTTTTTAGCTTTTAGTTGGTTTACAAAGTTATACAATAAATTATTTGGTATTTGCCTATCTGAAGTTGTAGATGTTTACTGCAGCTGATAAGCTAACAGATTGTTTTTTTTAATCAAGTCTTTGCTTGTATTACTGCTGTTTGAATTATTTTTAAAATATTTAAAAAAATTGTTATGGGCAATTCATATGTGCATTTAAGCTTGTATTATCTGTGAAATACTCATTTATACAAATTCATACTACTTGCACCGTTATATTCTACCTTGTTTTTTTGGACCTTGTAAATAAATTTCTTTTTCACTTTTTGACACTTTTATTTTGTACCCTTACTGCATGTTTTAGTATTTCTCGTTTGTTTGTTTGTTTGTTTTTTGCGAGTCAGATCCGTTCTTCTCATCCTGACCATTGTGTTGACATGTTAACCTGCATAAGACAAACAACATTTGAAGAACTTTTAAAAATTCTTAGGAAAAAACAGGGTTTTAAAGCACGAATTTTATAGTTAAGTGTCTTTTTTTCAACGTTGGATTTTCTGAAAGCTATGAATGTTTATCTTTAGGCATTTGTGACATTTTGTTTAAGGCTTTCCTGCTTTCTTCTGAACTTGCCCATAACTTTAACGTTGAACAACATTAACCTCCAAGAAAATCCTGCAACACTAATTCCTGTTTAATATTTGTTGTGTAATAACAAACCTGGTGTCTGTGTCACATCTTAGGAGTCGTACCGTCAGGTGATGAAGATGCGCCCAAAAGATCTTTGGAAAAGACTGATGATAAAATTCAGAGGAGAGGAGGGACTGGATTATGGCGGTGTCGCGAGGTAGTTTGTTGTCATGTTGTGATTGTTTCATTGTGATTTAACTGAAGTTTGACTTGAAAACGTGCACGTTTTTTTGTTTGTTAGGGAATGGTTATACCTGCTGTCACATGAGATGCTGAACCCGTATTACGGCTTGTTCCAGTACTCCAGAGATGACATCTACACTCTACAGATCAACCCCGACTCTGCCGTCAATCCAGTACCAATCACTTTGCTTTGTTGCTTCAACTTCCTAGTAGCCAAATGATAATACTGCTAGTTTAATATTTGTTTGGTGAAATGGTAAGAACGTCATGTGAACACAGATTTATGTACTCTGTCTACAGGAGCATCTGTCGTACTTCCACTTTGTGGGTCGTATCATGGGCATGGCGGTGTTCCACGGCCATTACATCGACGGAGGCTTCACGCTGCCCTTCTACAAGCAGCTGCTTGGAAAACCAATCACGCTGGAGGACATGGAGTCTGTTGATCCTGACCTCCACAACAGTCTCGTTTGGATTCTGTAAGATAAAGATTTATTCAAATGTTTTATTTAATGTGCAGGGAAGTAAAGCAGATTTGACTAAATTATTATCATAGTACTTCATAACAGGAGCAAGTAAAATATGTCGCTAACAATTCACTGTAGCTATTGAATTTCTCAAATGGATAATTATTTTATTGCACAAACTTCACAAATCTTTCCAAAACAAAGATAGTCTTTTGTTCATTAAACTCAACAAGTGTCAGTGCAACCATGATAATCTTAGAGGAGCTAAAGGTTTGTGTTATTTCTTGTGATGTCAGTAGTAATGGCTTCCGAACCATGTGAATAAATATTTTTAAGTGCAGATATACAGTAGTTAAACACTATTGTCTGCTCTGTAATAAAAAATAAACTGGTTAAATTCTGCAATTTCCTCACAGCTCATTTCAGTCTCATTTGTATCCAACTCAGTTGATTACAGTCAGATATATTGGTGGTTATAAACTACTACTAATAAAAAAGATGCTCAGCTAAATAAACCTTCAGGTGCTGGTCATAAAATTAGAATATCATGAAAAAGTTGATTTATTTCAGTAATTCCATTCAAAAAGTGAAACTTGTATATAGGCCTGTCGCAGTAAACAATAAATCGCATGACAAATGAAAATTATCAACCTCATTTTCATTTATCAGCTTTATCGTTTCTTCGTGTCTCTCTCTTTCTGAAGACACTGGATGACAAAAAGCTCAACTCCCGTGCTCTTCACTGACCCCTCCCTTTCTATTTTAGCTTTAAAATCCATTTAAACTGTCCAAAATTGTGTTTTTGGATCGTTAAAAGCAGCTCAACTGAGAAGCTCAGCTACGAGTTAAGCAAACAGGATGACCTCGGGGAAAAAAAACCCATGTTGTTGAAGCTCCAAAATTCATGGTTGAAACCCGTGCCTTCATGTAAAAAGTTTTTTTTCCTCTGCAAAAAGAAGCTGAGAACTTGTTTATTGATTTTTTAAAATTTATTTATTAAAACCTTTGTGTGAAAAATGCTATGCTAAAGCTCTCAAACCACACAGAGCATCTGCCATTTTGAGAACCAAAGGGACACAAGCCATGTCATGGGGCCTCCCTCCCATTTTTCTTAGAGACACACTGCTTGCTTCCTTACTTTCCATCCTTCATAATTTTGTTCCACCACATGTGCAACAATAAAGAATGTGAGTCTGACTTGGTGACTGACTTCAGTTCAAACTGTCTTATACTGCTATCCTGTGGGTGAAAAAAGGCACTACATGCACAACAATAAACATTTCTTCTTAAATTTGACAATAATACTAATTATTGTCAATTTTCAAAACAATGTTATTGTTTATCACAATAATTTCTGAGACAATTAATCACCCAGAAAAATTTGTTATTGTGACAGGCCTACTTGTATATTACATTCATTCATTACACACAGACTGATATATTTTAAATGTTTCTTTTAATGGTGATGATTATAACTGACAACTAATGAAAACTCCAAATTCATTATCTCAGAAATTAGAATATTGTGAAAAGGTTCAATATTGAAGACACCTGGTGCCGCATTCTAATCAGCTAATTAACTCAAAACACTTGCAAAGGCCTTTAAATGGTCTCTCAGTCTAGTTCTGTAGGCTACACAATC
>JARVGS010000548.1:18587696-18598962 GCA_031762315.1 Hypsolebias antenori
TCTTCGACTAACAGTAGCACAATTTCCGCCGGCACCCTGTTTGTCAACAGCACCGGTGGCGGTCGTTGTTAACCCGGACCTCGACCGATCCGGTATGGTTTCACTTTGATGAACTCGCATTATGGTTTTGACAAAAGTGTTTTACATTGGATGCCATTCCTGACACAACCCTCACCATTTACCCGGGCTTGGGACCAGTACAAGAGATACACTGGCTTGTGCTCCCTAGAGACTAGTTTAGGACACTATAATGATTATAAGTTAATGATTTGGATTTTGTAAAAATGGCCCAATAAAGAGGTTCAGTTAAACCAAGCTAGGCTGTAAATGGTTAAATGTATTAATCTTTTTGTGAGAAAATTATGAAGGTTTCAAGAAGTCAGTGGAGAGAGACTGCAGGAAATAAGAGAAAGGAAACTGCTCAGAAGAATCAATTCTAAGATGATCCATCACTCGTATGGATGATCAATACACTCAAACGCACTTCAGTAAAACAAGACAGTTGAAATTCAGCTTACAGAGACTTTCATGTTTGCACTTTTGTTTTTTATTTATGGACAGAAGATTAACGTTTTAAAGTTTTAGTTACACTGTATAGTTCAATGTTTGAATGCTGAGTCAGCACTCACACATGCTGACTCATCTTTTGCTATTGTTTTCTTTTCTTTGCTATCTTTCTTCAAATCTGCTTCAGCCTATTCGCTCAATATTTTTTACTTTCTATGCTACTTTCAGCTCAGCTATTTGCCATTTTTATGGTTAAAGAAAGCATTTTATTATTTAGCTAAAACTTTAGCCTTTAGCTACTTTTGGTCTTTATCTAAAAAAAATTGATACCCTTAGCTTTAACCTGTCATTTTGCTAAATATAGCCTTTGCTAGTTTAGCTACCATTTACACAGGGTTACCTAACTTTTTGCTATTTTAGCTTCTCTCCAGCCTTTTACTACTGTTGGATAAATAAACATCTTTTCATCATCTGATTACTCAAATAAGCCACTCTGAGAACACGAGAAGATTTTTAAACCCATCTTTTACTTGCATGGATAGACGGTCAGGAAAAGGCCTCCACAGATGTTACACGCTTCAAGTCTCATCAGTGAGAATCTGCGCTGGACAATGAGGCAGGAAGTGTTTTTTAATCCTTATCAGACAGAGGCCGGTCCAGATGACCTCGGCGTCACAGCCTACAGACTGGAGGCGTCCTTGAAGTTGATCAGGTGCACCTGCAGGCTCCTCTGAGAGGAAAAACTACTTTCTAACTCACACACATTAATTGACATTAATTAGTGACAAACATCCTTAAACCTTTACAGACATTCCCCTGACAGCTCCTTGTAGTTTGTTTTTTCCATTCAACCTTTATTTAGGCAGGCTAATCTCATTGAGCCTCGAGGACTCATTTACAAGAGAGACCTGGCTACAAACTAAGAATGATGACAACACGGGACAACGACGACAGCAACAGACTGTCATAAAAGAGGAATACAGATTATTTTTTCACAAGTTAAAATTAAATGGTAAATAAAAGTATCAAAAACAGCTCGATTGTAGGGCGAATGTAGAAAACTCAAAAAACAGGAATGTCTGCATTTTTATTGTCTGCACGTTTTAGCTACTACAGTATTTGCTCTTTTAGCTTCTACACAAACTTTTACCCTCCAAAACATTTTGCTACTTGTAAGTTTGAGCTAGCTGTTTGTTACTTTTTGCATTTAGTCAGCCATTTGCAGAATTGAGCTTTTAGCTATGTTTCCTGTTTTAAGGGTTTAATTAATATAGTTTTTCATCTTTTAGCTTTTAGTTAGCATTGTGTTTTAGCTTATGTTCTCCTTGTATTAAGGTGAATAACTCAGCTTCAGGAATTCAGCGCTTCGGCTGTTTTTTCACATGATCTGTCAGTACGTCAGTTTGAGCTAATATGCTGTGAACAAACAGTGAAAGGATTTGGAGTGAGAAAGCTTCTAGAAAAACGTCCCACGTCTTGATTTTGAAGCGGAGAAGCTGAACTTTGCATCAGCATGCGACCTGTTTCACAAGCTGCACGACGCGCAGCTACAGACACAAGAAGTGATGCAGCCGAGAGCAAACACACATTCAGACCTTCCTGGCATCCCCAGCAGCTGCAGGAGCAGCACTTGTGACTGAGCTCTGATACAATGCAGCTTATTACAAGACCTGCATGACTCTGGGAGGCAGTGACGTGCACACAGGAAGTGCATCGTTGGAGCTGGTTATCGGCCTGCGGGGCGGGGGGAATCTGGGTAATGGGTTACAGCTGAGAGGAATGTGGAGCTGCTGTAAAATCTGAGAAGGAGCTGGAGAGATTGTCGATTTTCCGGCTGTTGAGTCATAATCCAGGATACTCGAAGATTACGCATCCCAGCATGAGCAGACGATGATGAAGGTGATGAATGAGAACAGCTGCCATAAGTTTGTTGTTTGGAAGAAACATGGGTGTAAATTTGTCACACATGAGGCTAAAGCCCATATTTTATACAACCGAGTGTGTTGAAGTTTTATGTTAACCACACACACACACACACACACACACACACAAGTTAATTACAGTAGCTGAAAAAAATCTAGAATGCAGTCAAATTTTTAAATTTGTACGATAGATGAAGCTTGTATCCTTGGTTACTCATTTGATAGTCAGCCCATTCCAAGGCTGGCAAGGAGTCAGATTCAGATAAGCTTGATTGTTGAGTTTCTTCAGGCAGACAGATTTTTTTCCTTCAGCCTTGAAGTCTTGTCAGTCTGTTAGCAAAAAAATCTCATGAAAGTTATCACTGGATATACATCTACAACTGAATAACTTTTGGAGTCAATCCAATTAAAAAAGGCTGCCACAGCTGCTTGAAGTTAGCCAGCACAAGCATGTCTACAACTCAGCTAACGTTTGACATGGTAGTAGCTGAGGATCATCCCCAACACTCAGTCAGAGAGCTAACCGAGCTTCAGTTCTTCATTTAACACTGAGTTGTAACCAAAGCGGTTCTTGGGCTGATGCTGGCTAACAGGTTTCAGGTTCATCTTAATCAGGTGAAGCATTTATGCTGAAATAAAGAGCTGCAGAGAATGTGAGCGTTGAAGAAGTCCACACATTCAAACGAAGCAGACGGTAAAATGGCAGCTTCAGCAACGTGGGTTTTACTGAGGGCCTGAAGTTACAGCGTGCTTTGACTGGCTTTGAAACTTGGAGTCTCATTACAGTATTTCATGATCTTCAACAAAGAGAGGACTAACCGTTTCCTGAGTTCCTCTCATCTCCTACATTTTTCTCTTCGTTTGCTTCTCATCGTTTCATTTTGTTGATCTTTTCATCCGTTGCTCATCTCCTTCTGTTTTCTCTTTCTCTGATGTGGCAGATCAAAATGAATGAGTCAGAATATTTGGGTCAGTGAGGCACACAAGAGCCAAACACACTCAGCTACTGTACATTACACACACACATGCACACACACACATGCACACACACGCATGCACACACTGCTTTCAGCTGCACTCCACCCATTTTTCCAACAATTTCAGATACATAACCTGGTCGCTCTTGAAAAATTTGAAGCCTCATGTTTTCCCTGAGAATAAAAACGTAAAATGACTTGAACACATTTCAGAAGAAATCAAGTCTCGTGGCTTAATGAGACTAACTGTATAAATAAAAGGGTAAATGAAAAAAACAAGTCAAGCTTAATGTGAACATTTGTGTGTTACACCCCATCTCACTGGATGACTACACTCTCTACAACCTATAGAATATGAATAGATTCAAGTAAGTTTGGAAGTTTTCCTTCACTGTGAAGGAGTTTGTGAAACTGCTATGCTTTTGCCATCCATCCATCCATCCATCCATCCATCCATCCATCCATCCATCCATCCATCATCTTCCTCTTGTTTTGGACTCAGGTCTCAGGGGCAGCATCTTGAGCATTGAGGTCCAGACGTCTCTCTCCACAGCCTCTTCCAGATCTTCTGGGAGGACTCCAAGGTGTTCCCAGACCAACTGAGAGAAATAGTCTGTCCAGCGTGTCCTGGATCTTCCCTGGGGTCTCCTTCCAGTCAGACATGCTTGAAGAACCTCCCTAGGGAGGTGCCCAGGGCCCGAACCACCTCAATTGTCTCCTCTGGATGTGGAGGAGCAGTGGTTCTACTCCGAGTCTCTCCTGATAACTGATCTTCTCACCCTGTCTCTGAGGGAGAGTCCAGATACCCTGCAGAGGAAACTCATTTCATCCTCCTGGATCAACGATCTCATTCATTCAGTCTCTACCAGAGTTCATGACCAGAGGTGAGGGGAGGAACGTAGACTGACCAGTAAACAGAGCTTTGTCTTACAGCTCAGCTCCCTCTTCACCACAAAGGACCGGCACAGAGTCCACAATACTGCAGGTGCTGTACCAAAATGTCTGTCAGTCTCACACTTCATTCTTCTCTCACTCATGAACAAAACCCCGAGACACTTGAACTCCTCCACAAGAGGCAGAACCTCACCCTCAACTTGAAGAGACAATCCACCCTTTTCCAGTTGAGGACCATGGCTTCAGATGGCGCCCTGATCCTGGCTTATATATGAAACGAAATGCAGATTTAAAAAAAAATCCACACCAGTGCGGTTGCTGTAATTTTGCATATAAAATCAACAGTCATCATGGTAACATTAGTTACGATGAGGAAGGCTGACTGGAGATGTGTTTACATGCAGGGTCAGGTAGCAACCTAAACAGGGAGGCCCAGACTTCCCTCTCCCCGGCCACTTGGACCAGCTCCTCCTCAGGAATCCTGAGGTGTTCCTAGGCCAGCTGAGAAACATAGTCCCTCCAGCGTGTCCTGGGTCTTCATCTGGGTCTCCTGCCGGTGTGACATGTCTGGAACACCTCACCAGGGAGGCGTCCAGGAGGCATCCTAACCAGATGCCCGAGCCACCTCAACTCGCTCTTCTTGACGTGGAGAAGCAGCGGCTCTACTCTGAGTCCTTCCTGGAGGACCGAGCTTCTCACCCTATCTCTAAAGGAGAGTCCAGACACCCTGCAGAGAAAAGTCATTTCGCCCGCTTGTATCTGTGATCTCTTTCTTTCGGTCACAACCCAAAGCTCATGACCACAGATGAGGAAATTATATATTTACATCTTACAACAGCTCAAGTAACATTTAATTGAAAACATCTTAATACATCAGTTAGAGAGCACAATTTGACCTTTACCTAATTTCTTATGTGTTCTCAATCAGCATCATGAATGTTTGAAAGCAAACTCATCCATCCATCCATCTTTACTCACTTCTTCTTTGTTAATAATGATATCAGCTTGATTTACAATTTCTCCTAATGTTTATTGAACAGTACTTTGTGGAGATTTACTGGAGAAACAACTTTGGGTCTGAATGTTTTACTAAACAGTTTTGACTACTGTCAATGATAACGGTTATTTTTATTTATTTTGGCGAACTAATACTAATCTTAGAGCTAGGGTGATAAGTTCAGTTATTGGGAGAGACTTGAATTAGAACCGCTGCTCCTCCACATGGAAAGGAGCCAGTTGAGGTGGTTCGGGCATCTGGTAAGGATGCTTCCTGGGTGCCTCCCTATAGGAAGGCGCTTCGAGAGGAGGCCCCAGGGAAGACCCAGGACACACTGGGGAAACTACATCTCTTGGGTGGTCTGGGAACTCCTTGGGATCCTCCCAGAAGAGCTGGAAGAGGCGGCTGTGGAACGAGATGCCTGGGCCTCCCTGCTTACTTCATTTTTAGTGATATTGATTTTATCTGTTTAACTTGTCGTTTTATTGTATTTTAAATTGAGTTTTTTAGTTCACTGTGTGCTTGGGTTTACAGCTCTGTTTTTATGCTCTCTTTTATCTTGTTTTTAACTGATGTTCAGCACTTATGCGGTTGTGTTAATGCGCTTTATAAATAAAGTTGTTGTTGATGATGATGATGATGCTCAAGCTGCTGCCCTTGTGACCCAGCTTTGGAATAAGTGGGAGATGATGGATGGATGGATGGATGGATGAATGGATGGATGGATGGATGGATGGATGGATGAATGGATGGATGGATGGATGGATGGATGGATGGATGGATGGATGGATGGATGGATGGATGGATGGATGGATGGATGGATGGGCAATATTCTGTAGATTGCCTGGTTATTTTAAATGCAAGTTTTTTCTTCTTTTTTATTTTTGCATTTTTCTTTGGTTATTGTTAGCAGGGATTCTACTTGCTGTAGGCGGTGCTATTGATTGAGTAACATGTGTCATGTGCATTTACAAATGGGTAATAGCCCGGCAGAATTGCAAGGACTGAAACTCCAGAGATTTAAACATTATTTCTTTATTTATTTTTACAAGTGTCTACTGGCCATGCAGACAGTCGATCAAAACACTAAATTACAAAGGAGCATTTCTTGAGGAAATGCATATTGCCCACCCACTTGCCTGCCTAAATTTGAGTCAAAACACTGTCAAACACTACCAGACACTGTCAAAGCTCTGACATCACAATGCTTAGTTATCTCCAATAAATAAATGGTGCTTCCATTCAGTGAGACAAACCCCTTTAGATTTGGGATGTTGTGGAACAGTTTCCTAGTGTGGCACCACATTTAAATGCCATTTTCCCCAAACACATTAAGGGCTCTCACTAGAAAAATCCCAGTAATTTTTTTTTGTTTTTTTGAGGTTGTAGGTTTCTACATTAGTAATGATATTCTATTGAATTAATAATAATTGCAGTTTTAATTTTGAAGTTCCCCTGTACAAAATGAAATTGTGAATCTTGTGTTGCTACACGGTCCCTGCAACAGCACGCTTGCAGGATAAACGAGACCATGCTAAGTCAAATGCAAGCACTAACAAACCGCTTATATGTCCTGTTTACCCCATAAATCTTTAGTAAAAGCACAACACAACTGCCCAACATCTTAGTTTAATCATTACTGATGCAATTTGCTTGCAACTCTTTAGTAGTCTGCACAAAGCAGTCACCTAATGCAATTGACCCCAATTTTAAATATAAATGCAAACACACAGTACCGGTAGTTAAAAAAAAAAAAAAAGAAAAAACAACAACAATAATATAAAACTAATAGTTGGTTAGGCATCATATCTTTGGCCAAACAGTACATAGCATTACAGTGGTTTTCTGTCTACCATTTGCTGACTTACAAAGTTTACTCATGATTGTTCCAATGATGCTGTGAGTATTTTTAAAACCTTTGCACTGTAGATAATCTGCTACCTTCACCTCTTCTTTATTACCCCCCATTGGCTGGTTGTTTGCATCAGCTGGTGAAACAAGTTTATTTTATTTCCATCTTTCGGAGCAACCATTTTCTTGCTCGGCTGACAAAAAAAGCGTGCTTTGTTGAAGGTCTGTCCTCTTGTATGTAAAGCGCTTACTGAAGTAGCTGTTGATTTTAGGTATTGCTAACCCACAGCACTCTATCAGACATGGTTGAGTAAGTTTTGTTGTTTTGCCCTTAAGAGAGTGTAAACAAGTTGTGTCATCTAATCACAAATATCAGAAGATGACTTTTTTCCATGCCAAAAGTTATTGTAGATGATATGATGTGGTACACCTTAAGTAATCAAAGTGCATCTCACTGTGTTATTTTTAGTTATTTCTTGCAGAGTTGACAATAAATGTGCTATTATATTACCGGCATGTATTAAGGCAAATTACCGGTACAGTGAAAATAACAGAATGGGAGAGATTGCACACTGGAGCGTGAACATCCCATATGGGGCTTTTATTTCTGCCAACCAAAAGCCTCACTCGTCGTGGATGCGGGTAAGAGCATGTGAGCATCTTGGTGTATTTTTGTATGGGCCGTAAAGACCCCTGTGGTATATGATCCCAATGAACAGGTGTTACAGAATTACCTGCTCCCACCCAAAACCAACCACACACACACATGCACACAGTCATCTATCAGAGCTCTGTCGGTCGTGAAGGATCCAAACAGATCCTCTTGCTTTGAGCCACACAGTTGAAGCCAAACCACCAGCTGATCCGTCAGATTGTGTGTGTATGTTCATGCATCATGCATATGTTTACTTAAGCATACAAAAGCATTAAATGAAAATGATTAAACTAGCTATATATATGGTACTGGGTACGTTACTGTGTATCATTTGCCATCTCTATAGCTCTACTGCTACCCATAGTGTCTACACCCTTTGCTTCCAAGCACTTCTCTCAATAAACTACAAAGATTCCAGATTTTTTTTGACGACTCAAATGCATGCAAATTGCTCATCTGACATTAGACATTTAGACATGTGAGAGAAGCAGCAATAGCATCTGAAACTGGTGCCAAAGATACAACAGACCAAAGGACTGCAAGTCAAGCCATGAGCGACACATTAATTATAACACGGATGGGTGGTTGTGGAAACACTGGGTGAGGAATCTGCATTTAGATAATCTACCACTCAGACCACAAGAACACAAACATATGTCAACTTTGTGGTGAGAAATCAGTCAAACTTTTTTTTATTCTTGTCTTTTATGTCAACTGTTGACGAACCAGCACATTGTTGCCACCTGTTAGCGTGGAGTAATAACTGTAGACCCCTGCTGTGACTCAGTAGATCCAAATATAGTATAAACTCAAGTGGTGCACACACATCCTAAAAAGACCCAGAAAGCACAAAGAACCTTGTTTCCAACCTTAGTCTTCGTAATCAAACGCTGTCAGGGTTTTTCCCACAAACAAGTGATTTCAGGGCCTGTTTGTAGCCAGTGGCTATTTTTCTTCTTTCTGGTTAATCAACAAAAATTGGCCTCCAGCTCTGAAACAAACCAGATCGTGTGTGTTCCAGTCAGTTACAGAACACTTCAAAGATGATCACTAACACTGGCTTGAAGTTGACGCATCAGTGGAAGAACATGGTTTACAGTTACACTCATTTTCATTTTGTCAAAATGAAAGCTGCCTCAACTGTGGCTGAGTGTTACAGCAGGCGTCCTTCAATAGGAAAGTTGGTGTTCAATTCCACCAGCAGTCACATGCTGAAGTGTCCCTGGGCAAGACACTGAACCCCTCATTGCCTCCGATGTGTGTCCATGAATGTGATCTAAAACTCTGCTTAATCGTTGTATATAGTAGAGTGCTGTATTAATGGGTAAATGATTGTAGTGTAAAGTGCTATGAGTATCTCGATCAGATAAAAAGATGCTATAAGTACAGTCCATTTAAAGTTTTTATTTTGAAATCTGCTTGAATCAGGGAACAAAACAAAACAAAACAAAACAAAAAAAAATCCAACAAAGTTAAGTCAGGTCCTCTGGACGGTTTATTTTTCTTGAAACGCTTCGTCTTTTATCCAAAAAACGTCATCAGTCTGTGGAGCCACAACAACAATGGCACACTTCACATAGTGGGTCAACCAGTTTGATGGTGCTAATATGGTTTCTGGAGTTCGCCCTCTCCGCCACCGACTCTTTTGAGGCAGTCATGGCCAACGTGGTTCAAAATATCAAAGTCAGTGTTGATATTAATAAAGACTATATGTACAGTTATGTTTTCATCAGGATTTATTAGCATGTGCTACTCCTTTAGCCAAAATTGTCCTCACCTTGCTTTCTATAACTATTGCCCATGTAAACATGCCTAGATGTTATTTGCAGTGCTGTTTAGAAACGTAGTGACTAAACTGAAATTTTTTTTTTTTTACTTAACTGGCAAAGCTGAGATGACAGCTGGGTGGTAAAACCAGCTAAAGCTTACCTTCTGTACTGCAGTCCTTTATGGGACTAAGGGCATAAAAAGACATAATCATGTGGTTTCATTAATTTCTAGTTGTCTAGTTAACCTGGTTTCTAGTCAGCCTGCCATGCCTTCTCTCAACTGTACCCAGTCTCTATTCAGCTCAGGCGTCTCCAGTTTCCTCATCACCGCAGTCATACATATTCAGTCTCTTTCCATCTCCACCTCAGCAGAGCATTGTTGATTATCAAGCCTAAAGTCTGGCCCTCACTGTGCACCTCTGTAAGTTTTTCCTGGTGTCCTCATCATTTTTTCGTAGGATTGTGCTTCTATGTCAGCCTTTTTGTTTTGTTAAAATAAAATGTTAGTTTCTTCAAGATCTTCATGTCTGTCTGCATTCTGGGTTCCAGCCATCCACAAACCGTGACAGTCCTTTTAATATTAAATAGTCAGATTTACCGCTAATTCTTATTGTGCCAGCTAGTTGTTCTTGTTCTACTTTTGAGACGTTGAGTCTTGTTTTTCTATTTTAGTCGACTAAACTATTTATGATCATTTCTGTTTGTTTTTTTTACTTTACAAATAAATTAAAACGCGTTTACAAATATTTAACTCCATTAATAGTCATACTTTTCATTAATATCTAGGCAAAATTAATACATGCTCATCGACAAACCGTGTTAACAGAATCTCACATCTAGTGACTGATTAATCCATTTTTTAATCTTAACACAACTATTGGTTGCAAATGGCAATTGCTAAGTGTAGAGACATAAAAATGTTCCCTGTTCTTCAAGCTCATAAATGGTTAAGTTAAAAGAAACAATGGCTATTTTTAGGAGGTGAGCCTTTGCACTCACTGCCTGAGTCTCCCCACATGCCTTTCTCTCACGAGAGACCAAGCAGAGCAGCCAGAACCCAGCAGGGCAAGTGAGAAGCTCACGCAGACAATGACCACTCAGGACAGATGGTCAAAAAGAGTCACAAAAAGAGAAGCAGGCAGAATTGATATACAGGTAGTCCTCGGTTCACGAATCATCTGGTTTACGAAAATCCGGACTTACATTCACATCATAATTAATATTTAATAAAAATATTAAATATTTTTAACATACTTTTTTCATGTGTACAACACATTGTTGCAGCTGTGGTTGTTTTAAATGGCTTTATAAATAATGTATGATTAGTTTTATTATTATTTTTTAGTGTTTTTATGCCGATTTAGCTAGTTTCCGGTATTTTCCGCCAGTTTCCGGTCCGGCAGTGTATTAGCTCCGCTGCGGCTTCAACAGGTAATGGCGTCCGTGTGTGCGCAATGCTAGCCCCACTGGACAGAACAGGACGCGGCGGCGAGGCCATCCACGGCCAAGCGCTCGCCTCGATGTCCGCCTGGAAGTCTAAGATGTCGGATGCACACAGAGATAACATGCTAAAAAGCAGACAAACAGCTGCGGCAGCCTTTTGTTTGGATGGGCTAAGCTAACAGGCGCAGCCAGTGTTGGAAGGACACCGCGGAGAAACGGCTTTCAGTAAGTTATTAACTCTTTTTCTGGCT
>JARVGS010000548.1:18682221-18692748 GCA_031762315.1 Hypsolebias antenori
TAGCTTATAGCTTCGCTACTTAGCACTCGAAGAAACTACTTTTAACACCACTTACGCACAGTTTTCAACACAAAAAACGTAACGATTAAATCTGACAACTCGGATTGTACACTTCAACACCACTTCTACCGGCTTACTGCGGTAAGCCGGTAGAAGACAGATCTCTATCGTAGGCTAAATGTCTATCGTTTCTACCGTGTTCGTTTATATCGCGCATTCCTAGTACAAACTATAAAAAGAAACTGTTTTTTCTTTGGGATCCTAATGGAAGACCTATAGCTCATAGGAATGTTATAAAGGAACATTTTAGTTTTGTCGACATGACTTTTTAACGCTTTGAACGTATACCTTGAAACCTGTAACTATCCCATGTCTACGAGATGATTATACTCACCTGCCTGCTTTGACCGAACCCAGGTTTGATGCTCTCTGCTGCGTTCCGTCATTAATCCAGTTAGTGTTTCTATGCAGGAAGGGCATTTGGGTCGTGGAACCAGAACTAACATCTACTCAGGACGTTTGCGTGTGTGGGGAGGAGAGGATGATGTGAATGAGTCCAACAACAACTTTTCCAGATGTAAGGACATCCATGTGGTTCTGAAGATTTTAGACCAAAGCCACAAAGATATTGCTCTGGTAAGCTACGATTCTGTTGCTTAAAGTGCAATGCAAATTGGATTTATATTTACCGGTATGCATTTGTTACTTTTTTCACTATTTAAGGCATTTTTTGAAACTGCAAGTCTCATGAGCCAGTTATCCCACAGTCACCTGGTGTTTGTACACGGTGTATCAGTTAAAGGATCTGAAAGTAAGTGCAGTAACCAGCTACATGCATTCAATTCTTTTTTTTTAGTGACTTCCTCATTTTCTGCTTCCTCATTCTACATGAAGTTTGAGTCTTTAGTCAACTCTTCCATATAAATTATGAGTAAACCATGAACTTAATGCAAAACTGCACTCAGTAGATTCTATTTTAAAAATAAATTGTACTTGTTTACGTTTGTTGTGGTTTTATTTCAAATCGGACTTGTTTCTGTTTCTACAGATATTATGGTGGAAGATTATGTGGAGTTTGGGCCTTTAGACCTTTTCCTTCACAGAGAAAGCGCCTCCATAAACGCTGAGTGGAAACTGATCGTTTCCTTACAACTTGCAAGTGCCCTCACTTATCTTGTGAGTTCAACACTTTTTACATTCCGTGCATTATGGTTATTATCTAGAGAGTCCTACACAAATGAGCTGCTGTTCAGTGGGTTTTAAGAGTCCAAGCGACAAAACAAGGCAGTGCACTTTTCTTACTGAACACCACATTTTACACTGGAGCTGCTGCACTCAGGAAGGAATCATCCAATATAATTACACCATATTAAAAATGCCAGCTCCTGGGTTTTTATGTTCTCCTCCACTCATATAGCTTGAAGATTACAGCATTTTAATTATGACTTAACAAGAGACTGTAAAGTGGCTTCTGTGATATCCTGATGCATGCTCAATAATCCAGGTAGAAAAATCTAAAAAAGTTAATTCTGGTCCTGGTCCAGAACACCATGGACTTTGTGGATAAGGTGAGGGATGTCATCATCGAGACTGATGAAACAATGGTCCAGCAAACTGGTTGATCCACTACGAGAAGGTGCTATTTATAAGACTGAGCTGAATACAGCTCCTCAGACTGAAGAAGTCTTTCGGAGGAAAGACAAAACGTTTCTACAATTTTTTTTGTTTTGTTTTGTTTTTTGAATGTCCAGAGGACCAGACTTATTTTTTTTAGAGAATCCCCAAGAGTTTGTTCCTGTTTTGCATATCAGAAGTCCAAACCAACAGACAAAGATGAAAGTTAAAAGAGTCAGTAAAAATTATTATAAAAGGAGAATCAACATTAAACCCACAGAGCTTCCAATAAAAACACATTCTCTGGTGGGCTTTTTTACAAAGTGAGCTCACATGGGGGGGTCAAAGGTCAGTTTGTCATCAAGAACAGTTCCCCGATATTTATATTGATGCACCACCTCAAAAGCTTCACCGTTAATGACCACAGGAGCGGCAACTGAAGAGTCTTTTCTAAAATCAATGACCATCTCATTTGTCTTAGAAACATTTAGCTTTATAAAGGAAGACTCACACCATTCAGTGAAGTCCCTGACCACAGGCCCGGGGTCTGGGTCATCACTGCTCAGAAGGGATAACATGACAGAGTCATCAGCAAACTTTAAGATGTGACGCTGTGGGAACTGGCTGTAACAATCATTTGTATATAAAATGAATAAAAGTGGGGAAAGAACACAGCTCTGAGGAGAACCAGTACAGGACAGAAGGACATCAGAGAGAACCTTGTTGACCCTCACCCGCTGAGACCGAACAGTTAAAAAGTCTACAAGCCAGCATATGAGGCCAGAGTTGAAACCATACAGACATTGTAATTTCTCTGATAAAATGTGAGGCTGGATACAGTTAAAAGCAGATGAAAAGTCAATAAAAAGCAATCTTACAAAAATGCTTTTATACCTTCAAGGTGTCCTAAAATCATATTTCAAAGCGTTCCTGTTGCATCCTCCACTCCTCTACATGAGCAATAAGCAAATAGAAGTGGGTCCAACTCATCTTCATCTTTTGACAAGAGGGTCTCCCAGACCAGTTTTTAAAATGACTTCATTACAGATGAAGTCAGGGCAACGGGCCTGAAGTCGTTCAGGGTCTTTGTTGAGCTTTATAGGACTGTGGCTGATTATGTATTCCCCTTCTATAACAATGACCTGCTGATGCAACAACAGAGCTTTATTTAATTAATTCATAGTGTAGATAAGCAGAAATGTTATGTTGAGAACCCACTAAATCATTAACAGTGATGATAAAAGCCCTTCAGAAACGTCACAAAAAATGTCCTATATCTGAGAAGCAGAATTAAAAGATGTGGTATCTAGAAATCTGTGATACTTTATAAGAATAAACCATGTTAAAAGTTTTTCTTTAGCTCCTTTTTAAGTTTATAAGGGAGCTCTTACAAACTTACTTATTGTACATGTATTTTATCATGAGCACAGAATAAAATGACCTTAACCAGGCAGTTTTATGATTATCTTTTCAAATTGTCATCTCTACTTGTAATGCAACAAAAAGGTGAATGTTTGAATTATAATTTCCAATATGCCACGCCCAAATGTCCCCTGCTGGTCTGCATGTAGACCAGTTCTGAAAAGGTCTGCTGCCATGCCATGACTGCACTGAGGTCGCATGTTAACCCCTCCCTGCTCCTCTTCCTCCTCCTTCCTCTCATGCTCTTCTTATGACCTTGTCTGTTGACCACTGGATGTGTGCACCTGATTCAGTTTGGATACTGTGCAAAATTAATATTTGTGACAAGTCTAAGTAACTGCTGGCTAAAGTAGCTAAGCTAACCCTAGTTAATTCAGTCAAAGGCAGCTGGATTTCTTTTTGATATTGAACCAAAACCAAATTTAAAAAACTCCTTTGGAGAGAAAGGAAACATCATCACAATTTTAAAAAGCTGTCCACTTGACCTTGATTGAACTTACTGGGGTTGCCATGCTCTTCCCCAGCATTTTTACTAAAGCTAATAGCTTTGATCTTGTTGCATTATTTCATATTGGCTGACTCTTGGTGTGATTGTTCTTTAAAAAGTTACACCAACAATGGATTTGAAAGTGTTACATTTAGTTCACAGGTAATCCCAATCCATGCTCTTGGTTCTGATGAATACACTGTCGATGTGCGTCTGTGTGTTTGTGTGTGTGTGTGTTGTTGACAGACAAAGTTTTTCATGCCCCAGCTTGTGTATAGCCTGCTTGCTCTTCAGCGATCATTGCATTTGGTTATATTAAAAAAAAAAAAAAAAAAAAAAAAGTTTTGAGATTGGATGATGACTTTTTTTACAAATTTTTTGAATTATAGTTTTTCTTTTATGTGTCCTTCTCTTTGTACAATGATTTTTTTACCTTTCCTCTATCTATCTCTTATTCAAAGTTTACATTTGAAGCAACTTGAAGGCTTTTATGTTTGCAATTGGATAAGTTTTGTTGGGTTTGACTACTTTCTTTGACCTTTCTTTCCCCATCTTTTCAATTTGATTTTCTTTCATTTTGATTTATATTTATTTATTACAGTAGAAGGAAAGGTAGATAGTGAAGATTTGTGAAACTCACTATGTGTCATGCTTGTGCCACAGAATAATTTTATCAACTTAAGCTTCCTGAGGCTGTTCAGAGCAGCTCGCCTCATAAAGCTCCTGAGACAGGGAGAGACTATCCGCATCCTTCTATGGACATTTGTCCAGTCCTTCAAGGTATTCAGACATTACCAGACTCACATAAATAGCATCCAGTCGAAAACACTGTATGACACTGACAATCACTTCCTGTCTCCACTGTGATAGGCTTTGCCATATGTGTGTCTGCTCATTGCCATGCTCTTCTTCATCTACGCCATCATCGGCATGCAGGTGAGTATTGCTGAGCGTCCTGAAAATAACGTTTCTAGTTTTACAGTTTAAAACCATCTTGATATGTCAGTCTGCATTTATTTAACAGTTGACTTATTAGAAGAAAAAGGACATAAAAAAATCACAAAATCCCATACATATCATCAGTTAGGGGAGCTATTAACTTTAAACTTGAAACACGCTTCTCACGAAATGTATTTGATTTTGAGTATGCTGCGTAAAATTTCATAAAAATTGTTCCCGTGTTATTCATTAGGATGACTAAATTGGAGATGTTTAAATGTATTTCCTGTAATTTTTCTAGTAGTTCGTGTGAAACTTATGTTGCCAAATGGAACATTATTAAATGCAAAGGGGTAAAGTGACTATCTGATGGAAAAGTACTGTGGTGTAAAAGTAAATAAAATATAGTTTGCTTGAATTGCTATTAATAAAATATATTTGTTATTGATTTCTTACTTTTTCATCAGTTCTTTTTTCTCCCCCAATTATGATAGATATGTTGCACTTTGCAGCATAAGTTGCACATAAACCATTACTTGTCATTACTTAACCTACAAAGCCCTCAACAACCTAGCTCCATCTCATATTACAGCTCTTATTGTCCCATATTTTCCTAACAGAGCACTTCACTCTCAGACTGCAGGCTTACTTGCGGTTCCTAGAGTTTCCAGCAGCAGAATGGGTGAAAGATTTTTCAGTTATCAGGCTCCTCTTTTGTGGAACCAACTTCCAGTTTCTGTCCATGAGGCTGACACATTGTCCAGTTTTAAGACTGGGATTAAGACTTTCCCTTTTGATAAATCCTATAGTTAGGGTTGGCTTGTCATGTTGCTTTAGGCTTAGACTACTAGAGGACAAATTGACCTCATTTCTTAAAATGAATTGATAGAAATAGTATCAAATGAAAACTATTCAGTTGTATCTTAACGTGATTCTCGACCTGCCATTTTGTATCTATTCCTACCAAACCCAGCCGGTCGAAGCAGATGGCCACTTGTGCTGAGCCTGGTTCTGCTGAAGGTTTCTTCCTCATGAGGGAGTTTTTCCTTTCCACCGTCGCCTTCACGCTTGCTCAAGATGAGAGTCTGTGATGGAGCTAAACACAAAGCAGTCTGCTCCTCAGATAATTAATGTTATTAACTTACATTTTATATTTATGAATGTTTCTGTGCAGTGCCCTGAGATGACTTCTGTTGTGACTTGGCACTATATACAAAGTAAATAAACTGAAGTGAATTGTCACAGACTACGGATCAACCCAGTCTTCAGTGTAAACAACTATATAGTCTTCCATGTTAATATTTTAACACTCATCTAATGCAGAAATCATGGCTGTTTAAAACAATAGGTCTTTTTTAAAAGACTGATAAAATAGCATTCACATGAACCGTTTGAGATCGGAGTTATCTTAAGATGACACAAGTCTGTTTTGAAATGAGCCTAGCACAGATTAGCTGTTAGCTCGCCTCTCCTGACAGCCTGATATATTTCAGACAGGTAATAGTCTGAATGATTTCTACTGCAGATAAGGTTTTGGTAAACAGCTCTAGGAAGAATCATTTCAAATAATCCAAACTGTTGTTTTAGAAGTAGAAATGTCATTTAACACACAAACACACACACAAAAAAAATCATGGTTGTATATGAGTCAGTGTGCATCACACATCATTGGGTCTTTTCTTCGTATCAAATGTACCAAATTTTAGCAACTAATTTCACATAAAAACAGTTTCATGATCCTGTCTGGGATTGAATGGGCTCAGTTTGTAATACACAGCTCGGTATGCCTGGTTTTCTCATAACAAGCCACTAATTTGGTGAATTTAAAGATTCTGTGAATGCATTGTGGGTACGTTTGGTAAGGTTAATTTCTTTTTCCACTCCCCCTGTATGTTTAGCTGTTTGGAAACATAGATATTAATGACGATAGTGACAGCGCCATCAACGAGCATAATAACTTCAGAACCTTCATTATGGCCCTGATGCTGCTCTTCAGGTAAGCACGGCTCTAATTTTTGGAGTTACCTTGATTCTGAATCTCCCTTTCTTGATTATTTAATAAAACGTTGGCATGTACGAAGGAACAGCTGTCCCTCTGCTGACTCTTGTGTGCATCTTCTCATGCAGGAGTGCTACGGGTGAGGCATGGCATGATATTATGTTGTCCTGCCTGGGTGAGAAGAAATGCGACCCGGACTCAGGAAACACAGGGAAGGAATGTGGCAGCGTCTTCGCCTACACCTACTTTGTCTCCTTTATTTTCCTCTGCTCTTTCCTGGTGAGAAATCATACATCACTTAAACTAATCTCTGAGTTTTATTTGCGCGTATAAAAAAAAGCAATTCAACCACTTGTCTTTCCTCTAGATGCTCAATCTTTTTGTGGCTGTCATCATGGACAATTTTGAGTACCTGACCAGAGACTCCTCCATCCTGGGGCCACATCATTTGGACGAGTACGTAAGGATATGGGCTGAGTACGACCCTGCTGCCTGGTGAGTGGCACACACATCGACTCACACAATTCATTTGAAGTCTTAAATAAAAACATTGGTGGAAAACATTAACAATGTGGGCACATATTTGTACCTTTTTGCATTGAATGTGAATACTTAACCTCTGACTTTTTTCTCCTGCCCCAAAATGGGGCAAAGGATGAATCCAGGAAGTGCGATGATGAAACATCGTGTCAAAATAAAATTTAAAGCTGGACCGTTAAAGATGGTCACCTGAGCTAAATGTTTCTCAGCCTTTTCTACAATTTTCCCTTTTATCCTCAACTTGGCCGCATTCTATTTCAAATTGCGCCTCAGATATAAATGTTACCCTCCCCTTCTCTGGTTTTTAATTTACGTGCCTATGTGTGTGTGCGCGCACTCGAAAGAACGTGAGAATGTTTGTTCTGAGTAAATAAACTCTCTTTTCTTCTCAACTTTTTTAAGTTTTCTTATTTCTCCTGTTCCACTCTTATTATTTTCTTCATGTACTCTGTATGCTCCCTTACCTAACTCCCCTCCTTGTATTTTTTTGTTGCAGTGGGCGCATACAATATAAGGATATGTACAGTTTATTGCGAGTTATCTCCCCTCCTCTGGGCCTTGGCAAGAAATGCCCACATAGGGTGGCCTGCAAGGTTTGAACCAAACCCATAAAGCACAAACCTAAATGCAACCTGCTCGCCTTTAAGAGACTGGAATGATTGTTGCTCTTTATCACTTTTAAGATAATTATGATTACTTTTGTTTTTATTTCCATTGGTTTGAATTATCTGTTCAGGTTTGCATTATTCAATTGTTTTAAGCCCATTTCACCATTGAATCATTCTTTTTTTAGGGGAATGGGAGGTGGTCTGTTGTTTATGCATTCTGACATGACAATAAGAATGTTTGGGACAATGCAGAGACGCACACACACACACACACTTGCACACACTCACGAGTGCACCGATAGTGGTGTGTGAAGCATGAATTAGTACACTGCACTTGCTATTGTCTTCTGACTGATTGCTGTAAAAATGACACTAATGTGTTTACTTTTGTTTCAGTCATATGTTGAGAACACATTTTAGACTCCAGTCAATTACTGTCTTTTATTTCTGCTTGCTGTCTAATTTTTGCCTGGGCAGAAAATGGTTGAGCAATGTGCATTGTTCTGCTTGACTTGGGGGGGTTGGGTGAGGGAGGTGGGGTCACAGAGACATACAGAGCAGGTTTGGTCTCAATATTGTCGCCACTAACCTTTTTAGCGGTTAGCTTGGTCTGTGTTATTTTCAGCTTTTTGTTACTAAACTCCAATAATCTGCAGGTTTTTTGCAATGAGCAACTGAACTGGAAACCAATAATTTAGTATCATTTAATATTGTTATATACAGTTTGAACAAAAAAACTGCTAATTATATACAGTATATATATATTTTTTTTCCAGTTGCAAATCTTCAAGACCTGCTGTACTATGCTATCCAACCACTAGTAATGTAATAATAAATACCACTTACTGCTATTGTTTAAGCTCATGTATCTATTTAAAATTAATATAATGTGTAAAATAAAAGTGCTGTAGTTTCTCAATTATTGTGGGGGTTACATTCCGGACCCCTCTGCAATAAGTGAAAATCTGCAAAGTAGGAATGCTATCTTTATTTATTTATTTATTTATTTATTTGTTTATTTATGTATTTATTTATTTTATTTTAAGGCATTATAAATCCTTCCCACAGTCACAATGTTCTAACCTCTTAAACCCATGTAATTTTAACTATCGGTACATATGTATGTACATACTGCACAGTAGCTAAATTTTATATGGGTACTACTAACCGGCCTTGGTCTGGTTCTGATCGGCTCTCTGCAGCCCTTGAGCACCAAGACGCTTTTAGAGAAAGGTGAACCTTTGGATATCCAGCACAAAACTACACAATGTTCCCAAATGAGTCCAAATCCAGATGAAAAAGTCCCAGTGAGCTCTGGGGTAACAAAATGTTCCCTTCTTTTCAGCAGAAGGCTGTAAGCACTGCTGTGGCTTCTGGGTGGGACACTGTTGGCTTCTGGGAAATGTAGTCTGTTTGAATGGTGATTCAGTGTAGGCTTATTGAGAGAAAACTACAAAATGGTGGCACCTGTCTCAAGTTTTTTTTGTTTTTTTTTTGTTTTGTTTTGTTTTTCCCTGTAACTTTTTAATACTGTCCCAATCAGTAAGATTAAAGTTGACAACCGTGTATAGTGTACATTTTTTCTTCTTGTGTATAAACTTTGAAATACCGGAAAGAGCAAGTCCACAAAGTTGGACCGCGAAGTAGCGAGGGACTACTGTACTTTCCATTACTATTTTTATTTTTTTAACACTCCAGTCCAGAGTCATACTGACATTACTCTTCCCTGAAGGACTGAATACATAGACATAGAGCCTGAATACAACTGAACAGCTTTGTTGTCCAACTCAAAAATGTAGGGAACAGTTTACCGTAATTGTCGGGCTTTGGAACGCACCTGTCTCTAAGCCGCACTTATGGATTAGAAGAGGAATCATAGTTTTGTACATAAATAAGACACTCTGGTTATCTAGCCGCAGACATCCACTGTTCATCGCCAGGAACTGTGCCCCAAGCCTGCTCTGGCTGTGTGTAGCTTTCTTGTTGTAGTACAAAGTACAAGAACCAGCCAACAGCTGGCGGTTCACAGAATATAGCTTGCTTTCAGCACGCTCAGACTGCAAGATCATCATGAAGCTTTGCTGTCTGACTCATGGTAACTTACAACCATTACCTTCAAAATGAACACACTAACTATCTAAGCATAATCACTTGACAGAACAGTGCCAAACACCTATGTACCAGTAACTGAAATTATTTAAAAATTATTTACCGGTAAATATTACCAGAGACTTATCAAGATAATGTGACTGGAAGTCAAATAATACTGGTAGAATGTGGTACAGATTAATTAAATTAGTACCACTGATTTGGATTTTTAAACACTTTTGTAAACAGTTGCTGTTTTTAAATGTAAAATAAATTTGACGTGATTCTCCTCAGCACTGCTCAAATGAGGAATAACAGCTCCTGCATCCCTACTGTCTTTTTTTCTCCTCCCGTTGTCTCCTCCATTTTACTAAGTATTTAATACCCCTGTTTAAGCTTAAATGAGATACTGGTATTTGAACACATACAGTATTTATCGTACACAGAAAGTTTTTTTTTTTTTTTAACTTTTATTTAAACATTAATCAGTCTTGACTGACTGACTGCTTTAAAAATACATCTGATGACTACTCCACCATTGAGCTCTCATGATGGAAAGGGGAGGGGGGAAGACTCCTTCTGTTTTTCTGCTTCGTGTTCGGATGTGATGTTAAAATGAGATCCCAGAATTTAAATGCATATTTACCGACACAGGAAGATGTCACACAGAAATACAGGTAGTCCTCGACTTACGACGGAGATCTGTTCTCACGGCGGCAGCGTAAACCGAATTTGACGTAAGTCGGAACGTATGTAAATAAATGTGACGTACCTGTTTTACCAAGCACGTAAACCGATTTTCGACGTAAGTCCATGGTGATGGCCTTCCT
>JARVGS010000548.1:18731116-18744496 GCA_031762315.1 Hypsolebias antenori
TATATACTATGTTGTTATGATCCTGTTGCATTATGGTTAAAAAAAATAGTACAGTACTACTGTCATTTCTGCCAAAGAAGCAGAAAATAATTTGAAAGCAAATAATTTACAAATGGCTGCTTTGAAATTATGTTTTTTCTCTTCAAGAACATGTGCCAAGACTGATGTTTTTAACTAAAGGTGTGGATTTTAACAGAACGGGATAATGGAAGGCATGGGGCTGAAAAAAGGAGGAAACAGGATGAAGACAGGAAGAAAAGTGTGTGTTGACTGAAAGAAAACCCACATGAACAAAGACAAGTGGGTGGGACAGGATAGGAAAAAAGTGCACAGAGAAAAACACAGGCAGGATTTTGAAGGATTTGCTGATCAAGCATGCTTTCTCTCTAACAGCAGTGGTTGCAGAAATTCTTTTAATGTGCAAAATGGTTACAAAAAAGTTGGAACTGAAATCAATTAAAAGAGTGTTATACAATTAGGCTTCCTTTCTTGAATACATTTTGATTAGGAATGAAACTACAGTGTAGGATACTAACAGGAGTATATGGTACTTTTTGTACTCAAAGTTTTTATTTATTTATTATCTTGAAGACAAATCTTGAGCACATACAAAACTATCTTCCTTTTTTTTTTTTCAAATCAAAGTTGTATTTCAAAACTCAAATACATTTGATCTGGATGTTCTTGCTGTTCTCATTTTTGTTTCCTATACATGTACTTATTTTATTGTCAAAATGGATCTGAAATATCCAGTTTGAACAAAAACTCAAGTTGCATAAAAAGCAGGGTTTCAACAGTTATAATTTTTCATAGTAATTATATTTTATATTATGTTTATATTTTTATTTTTTCAAGTAAAACCAACCTCTCAATGAACATTTAAACAAACAATGAAATTAGTACTGAAATTTAATTTGTTTGCATGAATCTACCCTCTTTTCTACAAAAAAAAAAATTCCATTGAGTTTTGTTTATTGGTGTCTCCTAGTTTTTCTTCCACACCACCACCACCAAACGAGTTCGAGTAGGAAAAGTGGTGTGTGATTTCATTACACGCTCCAAAGGCCTGTCTTACTTTTGGAACAGAACACGTCTGAACAGAATGAACTGTTCCAGCTGTGACGTACCGGTAATTACGTGATGACGTATTTACGTGCATTTTTCTTTTACGTGCAAAAGAACGTCTTAAAACATGCGCATGCGCATTTATTATTGCGGAAGGAAGCAATGTCGATAGAAGATCCATTTTTCGTTGTGAAGGGGTGAGAAATTAAGAAATTTGGACTAAACACTCGTCTCTATGTTCAATTTAACAAATAAAAAATGTAATGTTTTTATATGTTTACTATAAATTGTTGTGTTTCGTAAAAAGTTACCCTGGGAAAGATAGCTCAACGGCTAACTGTAGCTAACTAGCATCACCACCGTGTTTTGGCTTGTGCAAAGACTGTTAAAAGACGGCATGCACAATCTCAGGTTCTGTTTTGTTTGTTCGTTTTACTTAGCTTTCACAGAAACTGTCTGGGCTACGTTGAACGTTTGCTGTTAAGAATAAAAATATATATTCATTCAACGACGTGGGGCGACGCTAATTCAGCTCAGTAAAACGTGATCTAATGGTGTAATAGATGATCTGTTTTGTGTGTTTGGTTTGCAGGGAGGTGCAGAAGGCCCTCTCTCGTGCTCGGAGTCTGTTTGATAGATGGGAAGAACTGTTGCAGGATGGGACACAGGTGAGAGTACAGGAATATGATTGCACAGTAATTTTATTTATTTATTGTTGTCCAACAGTTTTCAGTTTCTTAGATGTCTTTATTGTCTTGTCATGTGTGTCTGTTTGGATCTGTATCACACAGAATTTATGCCTGCCAGGGATAAATTACTTCATTTACTAACAGCGTCTTGAAGATCGAATGTAATGCAACATGCCAATCACCAATGAAATGTGTACAATAAAATTAAATCATAGAACACCTAAAACAAAAAGAAAATTTTTAACAAGTTAAAAAGCATGATGAAACTGCAAGCATCGTTTGTGAGTGTCTGGGTTTCTTTCTCAGGTGAGTCGAGACGAGCTGGACTGGAGTGCCAATGAGCTGAGGAACTGTCTGAGGGCCATAGACTGGGACCTGGAGGACCTCAGTGAAACTATCAGTATCTTTTCATTGCAAACAAATCTCAAGCTTTTAACTCCCCTCGAGTCTATGTGTTCCATGACTGTCAGTGTTTTTAAAACATACAAGTGCTTTGACACTCTTAAACAAAAAGACATATAAATGTAAGTTAATATTCTTCTTATGGTAGAATGTCCAACCAGGAGACGGAACAAAACCTTTATAATGTTAAACATCTTATTGCATTATGAAACATACATGTAGTTACTGCTTATTATGTAAACATGCAGTTTTATAATAATTTGCGTGCACAGAAAAAAACCCAACACATTCTTTCTTTTTAAAATGTATGTTTGTTATTAACCCATCACAACAGCTAGATTGTTCTCTGTAGTTTTGTTTTCTGGGCAGATGTTGACTTTTTCTGCAGCAAATGATATTGTTAAGACAGTGCTGATATTTTTGTTGGAACCTTGACTGGTTCAGGTATTGTGGAGTCAAACCCAGGGAAGTTCAGACTGGGGGATAATGAACTTCAGGAGAGGAGAGCTTTTGTGGAGCGGACCAGGAAGTCTGTTCAGGTAACTTTATTGATACAGATTTTATTGGGTATTTCTGTAGTCCTCAAACAAGAGGGCAAAAACTCCTAATATAATAGTCAGCAATACATGACGTTAAAACTCAACATTTCATCAGCACTTTGATAAAACAGTGATGAAAACATTAATTATAAAAATCTAGATGAATTGCTTCACAAGCATCCCTCTCTTACAACAGTTTATGTGTGCCTTTTAAAAATTAACAGTTTATTAATAAACTGAGTTATGGCTATAGGTAGCCAAAATATTTGTTTGACAGAGTAAATTTTTTTATTGATTAATTTATTGCTGTACGTACAAATGTAGTTTGTTAATGATGCAAATAACTTCTGATTTATTTGTGTTTATTTTTAAAGTTTTATCTTCACACCAAACATATGTAGGTTTCCAGTATCTATAGGCCACTATATCAGAAAAGAAAGGCTTGTATTTTGGTAAATGGGTTGCTACTGCTACATCAAACAGACCTATAAAGTGTCTGTGACATTTTATTTGTGATAAATGAGAACACATTTTTGGAAAGATAACATTAATAATGTATTATACACAGACAACACAGCTGAGATGAACAGCTGCTGAGATATTCTCATTCATAGTAACAGGAAGTGATTAAACTGAGCATTGGTACAAAGGTCAACAACAGACTATATCCAATAATTTGATGGTTCTTTAGAGTATTTTGATTACAGTACTATTTTTATTTATTTTTGTAAGTAGACCTGAAGTATGGGTCCATGTCGGCATATTTGTTTTCATCACAGGTAAAGAAACCAAACTTGACTTTACTGTAATGAATCTTAAAAACATCCTAAACTGCAGCTACAATAGAAAATACGAGTCGGTTAATAACTCAACTCAAGCAAAGGCACTGTTCTTAAAATAAACCTGAGGAGAGGTGAGTCATTGAAACTGAACCAAAGCAATTTGCTGAGAGTGAACAAAACATTTCTTGACTATTTGATTTGCTGACTGGTGATTTTGACAAAGCAATAAATAAATGAAGAGGTTGTCTAGACTCAGCCAGGGTAAATAACTTGTGTTGTTATTGTGATACACTGTAAGCTGTTTTTAATTTGTGTAGGAGATGAAAGATCAGTTATCCAGCCCTTCTGCTGTAGCTCAGACTGAGAAGAAGAACAAACAGGTCAGTAAACGTTTTAACACAAAATATACACACTTCATGGTATAAGGAGAAATACATCGTAATATATACTTTTAATGTTACACTTAAGAAACCTGTCTAACTAAGCTATCACAAAATGAACCAAAACTACCAATTGATCCTATTTATTAATTTTTTTTATCATAAGTGTCTTTATGTTCAAATGTGTTAACTATGTGTTTTGTGTCTTTGTGTTTTACCGGCGCTGCTGGATTTAAAGGGGCAGGACAGATCAACGGGACTGGAAGCTCATCTGGTGTCTGCAAACTCCAGATACATTCAGGAGCAACAGGAACAACAACAGGTAGAGAGAGTGTGAGATGAAGTGCAGGTGGATGGACAGAAAGACATCAGAGGAAGGAAACTGTGTGTTGAAGGAAACAATGAATGGGGGTTGGGTTCTTTAAAACAAAATCATGCAAATCTTCTTTAAACTGTGTTCAAGCACTGAGGAGATTTCACAATTTTTATTTTCTTATAAATATACATTAGCCAGCGAACGTGCATTGAATGGACCATAAGAGAATTGTACGTAATCATAACATGATTATGGTAATTAATTAATTGATTGTTTTAATTAGAACCAGGTAGTTTTGTTATGCCCTGGTGTATAAAAAAATTTAAAACTTGAAAAAAAAATGCATTTCCTGTGGAAAATGCAGTGTGAATGCTTATTGCTTAAGAACTTTTCCAGGTCTCTCTTTTAAATGAGTCCTCGAGGCTCAATGGTATTAACCTGCCTAAATAAAGGTTGAATGAACTTGCTTAAATAAAACAGCTGAAATTGGCTAAGAGCATGCTGAAATGTAGCTGAAATGGAAGAACAAGCCTAAGTTACTAGAATAAAGCAGATAGAGCACATTATTGCTGAATTAGGTTTAAATAAGCAGAAATTAGCACAAAAATTAGGAAATTGGCTTGAAAAACCTGAAATTAGCAAAAAGAGTAGCTGAAAAGGCAGAAAGAAGCTTAAACTATCAGAACGAAGGGCAAGGAGCTAAAAGAGTGGAATTGGATGAAAGCTAAATTTAGCGCAAAAACAGCTAAATAGTAGCTGAAATAGCATAAATAAACTGAAAGGAGCATAACACGTTAATTAAAATTAGCAGAAAGAAGTTACTTAGGCTGAAAGAAACAGAAATTATCACGAAAAACTTGCCTTTATTTGAAAACAGCTGAAATGAGCTAAAATGCTTAAAAGGGTAGCTGAAAGGGTAGAACAAACTTAAATTAGTAGAAGGACGTAGAAAGAGCACAGTTTTGCCCAGTTAGGCTGAAAGAAGCAGAAGAGAGCACAAAAAAGTGGAATTTATGTGAGAAAAGCTGAAATTAGCCAAAAAAAAAAAACAAAAAGAAACAGCTGAAAAGTAGCTAAAAAAGCAGAAAGAAGCTTGAATTACCAGAAGGAAGTGGAGAGAGCACGTTGTTGCCGAATTAGGCTGAAAAAAGTTGAAATTGTTGCTAAAGAAAATGGAGTTGGATGAAAAAGCTAAAGTTTGCATAAAAACAACTAAATAGTATCAGAAATAGCTGAAACTTGCATAAATAATCTGAAAGGGGCATAACGAACTGAAATTATCAGAAAATAGTTAAGGAAACACAAAAATCATTTACCGGTAGTTAGCAGAAAAAAGCTGAATGGATCACAAACCAGCTAATCTGGGAAAAAAAGCTTAAATTTGCACAAGAAAGCTGAAATAAGGTGAAGCAGAACAAAATGTAAAAGCAGCAGTAAAAGGTTGTAAACACATCTAAAGAGCTGAAGGGTGTAAAATGAGCTCAATTCATTTCCTTTGAGAAAAAAAAATGGACAGAAAAGGCTAAATATTTCAAAAAGCTGAAGTTGTAACAATACCAAAAATCATTGTCCTGAAAAGAGAAAAGAGCTGAACGTTTTGATACATGATTTGTTGAAACAGCACAGAGCGATGCTGAAGATGTACAGAAGAGAAAGGCATCACAAAAGTGTGAATGTTTCATAAACGGTCACAGCTGAATGTCATGTTCATACAGTATTTCATGTAAAATGTGAAACCCCATTTAAAGTAGGCAAAGAGCAACAAAGTTAAAAAAATTATGTGTTTAAATACTTTTACTGTGAGGAAATTAAATAGTCAATAAGCTCATTATAGAAAAAACAAACAACTCCAAGTCAAAAATAAATAAAAGTGATAAAAATGTATAAATTTGTGCATGCAGGTTGTAGCGTGGTGGGTTTAGTTTTAATGTTGGTTTTTCCAACTACTATGAGGATTTACTGTTCATATATACACACAACCTAAAAAAATGATTGTTTGTTTCACACTGAAGGAAGTGAGTGACTGTTTTCAGTGTCAGGGTGGATTAAGTGTTGGTTTTTACTTCCTGGGGGGTTGTGGTGGGTGGGGTAACCATAGTGTTTATAATGTAAACCTATCATCACAAATCCTGTCATGGTTGTGGTTTTAATAGGAAACAGGAAAAAACTGATTCCCTCTTTGAAAGAAGTAAACCGGCTAAATCTCTTAAAAGTTCAACATTACAGTGGTTAAACTAGATAACATGCCATGAATCAAAACTTACAATTAAAACTTTTTTTTTTGGGGGGGGGCAGGTAAATTCTTGATTTAAAGTTGAGTGTAGGTCTGGAATGAAAATGCTCATTTAAATTATCATTTTTTTATTTGCCACATGTGCAAAAAGTTATGTGCTCTGACGGAATAGAAACGTGTGTGTGTGTGTGTGTGTGTGTAGTTGATCATGCAGGAGCAGGACGAGCAGCTGGAGCTGGTGACGGGCAGCATTAGAGTCCTCAAAGACATGTCTGGACGGATCGGGGACGAGCTCGATGAGCAAGCTGTGTGAGTGTTCATGCTTCTAGGACTCTTCACTTGCGTCTTTTTTTAAATCCTCTGTTTATTATCAGGTAATTTTCAAAATAGCCAAATGATAATCAGTTGTTTGTCAATCCAATTGAGATAAATCACTTTTTTTTTTTAATAACGTATCACAAGTTCTGATCCACTCAGGATCATTTAACAAAACTTGCTACAAATGGTTCCACTGCCAGGTCATCTTTTCATCTCCCCAGCTTTAAGGTCAAGGTTTGCAAATCAAGGTCAAATGTTATACAAGGTCTTTGTCAGAGTTATTGTTGCTGAATAATAGTTTGTCAACAGGCACATAATGCGCCCTATGCGTTACTCTTGTGCCACTATAAACATAATTAAAATGTTTACAATTAATTTTCACACCATCATTAATTTTATTTATTTTTAAACAGTCATGTAACATAATTTTCTTGCACGTGAGGCGAGGTAAATATGACCTGTGTATGATGTGACGATACAGCTGCAGTGGATTTGATTGCCATTCTGTACTGAGATGCTTATTAGTCACGTTCTAATAAAACACAGATGTTACTTGAAATGGTGACAGCTCCTACAGATATGTTTATTTTTTATTAAAGCTTGTACCTGCTTTAATTTAAGCAGGTACAAGTGTTATTTTATTAATAAATACTGGACACAATGAAGTTTATCGCCTAGGCTCGTTTCTAATGTACGTCCACAGTTGGGCCTTTAGCGCAGTAACAGTTTAAAATACAGATCAGAACTAAATAAAACTTCACGCTTAAAGAGGAACTTACCCCACTCTGAAACGATAGCTCCGCCCCAAGATAAGATTTAAAAAAATGCTAAAATGTATGTTTAAATGTACAGGCAGTCTCCGACTTACGAACGGGTTCCGGACCTAAGGACCGTTCGTACCTCGATTTTGCCGTAACTCGGAGCACCGGCCACATGGCGCCGTAAGTCCGGATTTTCGGCCGTAACTCGAAACTGAAACCACATGGCAGCCGTAACGTCTTTTTAAACACGTTTTTTTCAATGTAAAACAACAACAGCGTACTTAGAACGCCGTTTTAATGTGTTTCCAAGCAGTTAGCTAACAGAATACCCTCAAAAAAATCGAAAAAAAAACAAACATAAAATGCTGCATAAAAAAGCCAACGTGAGGTGTGATGACGTCACTGGGGCGGCGCCGTAAGTCCGAGTTTCCGTAAGTCGATGGCGCCGTAACTCGGGGACAACCTGTAATTACATAAACACTAATTTTAAACACAACAGCCACTTACAATGTGCCTATTCAAGTAGCATTCTCGCGTGTACCCTTAAAAATATCTTCTGCCCCTAAAAGAGTGGTGAGGTGAGTGCCGAGCTAACCAGGCAGTCATACGTGGGCAGGAGTCCACAGGCAGCTACAGGCAGGCGCCTGGAGGTTTCACATATGGAGTCGGACAACAACGAGCAGAGACAGTGTCATGCTTGGCACCGTCAAGTGATTGGTGGGGGGGTTAACAGAAGCAGACTGTTTACAAATGTATGTAACCCATTAAAATACAACAAAATGCAGGAAATCACACCTACTTTATTCAAAATCCCCGCTGACCAACCCGTTAGTTTTGTTCTTGCATCACCCTGGGCAACAGCCTCGCCTACCAGTCACGTGCCACAAGCATCAGTGGTGTGGCGTCTACTGGTGGCTTGCACATCGGGCCAGAGGCTGTGGCGCACACCAGATGTTCTTCTCAAGCATCCAGTGACTTACAGGTCATCTGACATCCAGTCGGACAGTGTTTTAATCATAGCAGAGCAAAATGACTCCAGTGAGTTGACGTTAATTTGTTACAATGATTTTGTTATGGTTTGATTTGCTCTTTATTCTTAATCTTTATTAGTTTCTTCATTCTTCTAAACTATATTAGCACAAAATTAAGTGTTGACCCAACTAAGGGAGTGCTATGAGCTAATTTGGGATAGAGCTTTTGATACTTCAACAGTGCGGACTGTGAACATGTAAAGTGGCAATATATTTTAGATGTCTAGCCTGTGTCAAGAGTTGGATTTGTAGAGATCATTGCAGCCACAGTCAAATAAGACATGTAGACAAAAAAGTATGACAAATAAACATCCATCCCAGCATTAAAGCAGTAATCAGTGGTGTTTGTCATTTGTTGATGATGACTCATGCAGTTAATCTGCTCTATTGACTCATCAAACTTCTTTATAAGCCAGCATTTACTGTTCTTAACCCAGGAGAGAAAGAGACCAAGAGATTGGCTGTGGCCTAACGTGCAATTGACTCACTTATATGTAAATACATTTATTATTTATATAGGCATCAGGGGCTGCTATAATTTTTTTTGTCTTCGGCCTTGGGGCCTTCTTTAAAACACTTTATCATGTTTTTAGTCTTCATGAATAATTAAAAATTTAAATTACATGCCATGTACAAAAATTCATAGGCTGGGGGTTGGAGGGAAAAGATACATGGAAATTAATTTTCTTTTCTCTAAGAGTGTGACGGGAAATCAATTAATCTTGATGTATTATTTCATGCACGGCACGGTAGCGGCAGTGGAGAGAGTGGCTACAGCTGTTCTCATTGGAAAGGCCATATATTATACTTGGCGGCTTTGACAGCTTCTGAAGGAAAGGGCTGAAGGATATCAGGCAGGTGAAGCCACACAAAAAAAAAAAGTATTTGAAATACAACGTTTCTGGGGACTGCGTTCACTGTACACCTGCAGAAAAAAATATGATCAAATTAATATTTTTAAGATTTTCTTTTTCCATTCCACAGACGTGTTGTCAATCAAACCTGACTTTATTGAAGCTCCCTTTCAAAACATCATGTTCATTTGATTACCTAGCTGTACGATGTGTTTGTCCCTCCGTCTGCAATTTATTTTTGCGAGTCCCCTCTTGCCTGTTTTTGGAGGGGAGTAAAAGGGGAATTGAGATTTACCACCCGTCAGATAAATGTGTCCAGGTAATATAACACCACGGATAGAGTGACAGAGCTATTTACTGCCTGCTTTAAAGTTTTATAACTTGTCACAGTTTGCAGCTTGTTGTGTGTGGCTTCCCAATTTCTTAGCTGCGTCTGTAAATAGAAAAAAAAAATCTTCACAGAAATGATTATTCTTTTAGGGCAGGAAAGTAGAGAAATCAGAAGCTGTTTACACAGAAGCACGACTCATGGAGAAATAGTCCAGTGGCTGATTGACTCTTAGCTGCAATCATTTCCACAGATGGTTCATCTTTTTTTTTTTAACAATACAGTATAAAAAGTGAACAAAATGTAACATTTGATGAAATTTTCACACTTTGTTAGAGAGTATAAAACAGGGTGCACATTAATTGCTGAGGAATTATTCCGGTCCCTCTTGGTGACATTTAATCATAGTTTTCTGGCAACTTTTCTTCAAAGTGATGCCCAAACTATTTGAAGTCAGTCATGTCACCTACTTATGGGAAGATGGATCACCAGCCTGCCAGCTGCATGTGAGTGACAAGTGAAATGTGTCGCAGAGCTTTCCAACGATGTGTTTGTCAGGAAAGTGTTTGTGGCCACTGTAATAAGCAGAAAAAGGAAAGGCTATAAGAGTGGGCCTTTAGTACATCCAAATGTCTGCAGGTCTTCTTTTTTTTTTTTTAAGTGTCATGTTTCAGCTCAGCTAATAATATTTAACAATTGATTTAAACTTGTTCATTGAGGCTGAGGTTGATTTTTAATTAGACTTGTATAGATAACATTTGAAACACTGTGCAATAATTTTGTCATACATACTCATTGTTTATTATACTTCAGTATTATTCAGAGTCAGAGTTTCTTTATTTGTCATTCGCACCACACATGGTACATGTGGTGGAAGGAGATTGTGTACGCAGAGTCCCAGTTACATTCAACAATAAAATGTAAAAGAAAAACAGTAATAAGATCTAAAATATGAACTACGAAAAACATTTACTAAAAATACACTAAGCACTAATGGCATAAAAGCAATAAAAACAATACGCCGAACAGCAGCGCGAACATGAGTCTGTGTGAGCAGATGAGTATGAATGAACACAGCAACATGAAACAGATCAGCAGCTACATTAAATAGATCAGCAGCAACATGACTAGATCAGCAGCAACATGAAACAGATCAGCAGCAACATGAAACAGATCAGCAACAACATGAAACAGATCAGCGGCAACATTAAATAGATCAGCAGCAACATTAAATAGATCAACAGCAACATGAAACAGATCAGCAGCAACATGATGTGATTTTTCATAGTGATTATCCTAGTTAGAGATTGATGAGTCTAACAGCCTCAAGGTAGAAGCTGTTCCTCAGTCTAGTGGTTCTACACTTAATTTTCCTTAACCTCTTTCCTGAGGGGAGTGGGGCAAAAGTGTTTGTGCTGGATGAGTGGGGTCCTTCATGATGCAGGTGGCTCTCTTCCTGCATCTAGAGGTGTAGATGTGTGTGATGGTGGGGAGGCTGATTCCCAACAGACTTCATTATATATATGTTTAGAATTTTACCAAAAACATTACCATTATGCTAAGAAATCACTATTTTTACAATTTTTGTAAGACTTGGAGCTAAGACATTTTAAAAAGACAAACAATTTTACCACTGTGTCTTTCACATGGCTTAAAATTTCTACTTCTTAGCAAACAAATACATATCCTACACGTTATTGTTTTAAATGTCAGTGTCATTGTTCAATACATTATAAAGCAATACATGCTCCAAAAAGTGATAGTAACTTACAGGTTTGAAGAAAAAAAACCTCAGCAGGCTCGTTGTCTTTTGGTTATAAGTTTGGCCTCGTTTCTATTCTGCTCTGCTATAAATTCCATTCCATTTATGAACAGATTTCACTGGTCAACATGACTTGTAATCAACAACGGGTAAACATCTGTTGCTATCTATTAATAACCCAGCGTTGCAGATTTACTGCTGCCCTGACGGCTGGTGAAAATGTATTTCTGCGACTGATGAGGAGCAGCTTGGAACGGGCAGCCACTGCCATTTGTAAATGTGAGACAAATTAGAGAGTGCGAGACAACTAAATTAAAAAGCCAAATGACCGAGGCCAGATGGAGCTCAATATAACAAATGGAACAAGTTGTGAAGGTGCCAGTTGTACAGACGCTAAGGGACACTGAGGGGGAATTGATTCAAGAGAGCTGTTGGGTGAGCAGATGAAAAGGTTATATTAACACTTACAGGAGGCAGAAAGTAGGCCTCTGTGCCCTCTGGCTTTATGTTACAGTCATTCACACATATGGATGCTGCTGACCACATCATCTTTTAAGTGCTGCTACACATGCCATACTGTCAGTACATGGCCAGAACCCTTTAAATTGACGGAGCTCCCAGTATTTTTTCCCTTGTCTTTATTATTCTCAAACTAAATCATGTATGCATTTTTTTTTTCAATATACATGCTGCCATCATTTAAACATTAACATCTGCTAGACTTGTCAATGACAATGTGTTACCCAAGAATAAGGAAAATAAATTGTACTTAATGTTCAGGAAAGACACATCTCAATATGGCAAACGTTCCCTCATTTGAGTTGTGATGCATCTAGCGTGCAGCGCTCCTGGTTAAGACACATGAGCGCATTTGTATCTGGTAAATGGGTATGAAAAGCCAGGGTGAGGAACACATTTGTTTGGGTTAAAGACTGCATGTTAATGAAATAGATCACGAACGTTGCCATTATGATAATGGATTACAGCGCTTTCCTTGTGGCGTAATATTTTATTTATGACCTCTTAGGATTACATGGGTGAAAAAAGTAGCGAAAGAATGTAGATAGTGTTCTGCTCCATGGCCCTTATCCAAACAGAAAACAACCAGTATTTACTGAACACATTTTTTCCCTGTGGCATGTAAAGATCAGGGAGTTTGAGTGGGAGATTAGCTTTGGGTTAATGAAGTCTGGAGTCTGGAGAGAGATGGTTATTACTCTGTAATGTAGAGTCTCTTAATTTCCACTGTGGCAGACAGACCTAATGTGTTATTTTACATTCTGTTTTAGATTGCACAAAGTGGTCACTGCTATTTGTCTTTCACATTTAAAACACTATTATTCAAATGTATTAGAAGATGATACATTAGGCTGCACTCAGTGCTGCTTCTAGTCACTAAATAATAAAATATTCCTCACCGGGGACAGTAACATGGCAGTAATATTCTCCTGAAAGCCAATTGCAGTCATTTTCTTCTTCTGTGACATACATAAGCTGTTAACACATTATATGCTACCATTTGTTTCTGTAATATGCACCTTTTATCTGCCTTTTTCTGCTCTTGAGGCAACATTATGGGAATCGCTGGTCTCATCACTCACTTGAAATCCCCTTTTTATCTGTAGATTTCCTCCTGTGCAGTTACTTACAGTTGTCCTCTTCTTACCTTTTTCCTTCTGATAAAGGAAGTGGGAACTGACAGGGGCTATATATTTCTAGGATTAGACAGGGGTGACAAACACTAGATTATAAAATACCAGAGACATGCAGAGGTCAGACAAACAATTTGCCACCAAACTTGGGTAACCATGGCGCTTACTGCTCCACCATCAAAGGACCAGAAACAAGGAAATCCATCGCTAAGGTGGGGAGGATGATGTGAATAAAAGAAAAAGGTGGGGGGGGCACACAAGAGCAGTG
>JARVGS010000548.1:18744596-18755902 GCA_031762315.1 Hypsolebias antenori
GGGAGTGTAAACATGTTTTTAGACCAAATATTGCCGATTTGAACAAATACCACAAAAACATGAAAATTAACACAGACCTAGTGCTATACAACATTTTACACACATTCCAGGGAGTTTATTAGCTAAAAAAAATTAATTTTGGGGTAAGTTCCTCTTTAAGATATGAACTCAAGTAATTCCAAACAAGTTGTTAGGATGTAATTGTATAAAACATCACTCATACCTGCTAGCTACTTCTGTTTCTGTTGTTTTGTCAATATGTTTGCACGTTTTTTTTTAAATTGTGCTAATTATATTTGTTGTTTTCACCTGTTTTCTTTATTCCACTCTTTACTCGCATACAGGACTGTTTTGTTTTTGCAGTCGATAAATTTAAATGAAACTTATCATTATCTAAAGTTAAATGAGCATGTTTTTGTACATTTTATCTTGATTGTATTGCAACCTTTTGAATATATAAATTTATTATCATTAAAAATCAGAGGTTACTTGTTCTGTCAGTTCTCATAGTTTTTTTTTTTTTTACAGCAATCCATTTATCACGGGGTTTAGGAGACCATGTCACCCGCGATAAGTGAAAAACCGCATAGTAGGGATACAGTAGTCCCAAGTTCAAGTTTCATGTTCAATCTCCTTCCTTCTATGTAAACAATTTAAATACTGTAATATTTTAAATAAACAGCAATGATTCTTTATTTAAAATATTACAAAATTTAAATTGTAGAGAAGTGCAGCAGAACATCAGAGGGCTTCACACAGCTGATGCAGAGCAGAAATGCACTTGATCAATTAAGGCTCCAGTTTACTCGCGCAGACCTTTTTCCGTGCGGACTTGACGTGCACTCTCAGCAGAGGGTTGAGACTTCATACTCAAATGTGCACCTTGAGCAGCTCCGCAGACAAGGGGCGTTTACCTTCAGGACAAATTGAGTTTGTCGAATGGTCATTTGCTGATACGCCTACTGGATTGATTGACAGGTCGGAAAAAAATCAAATAAAACGAGAGCTGGCAGTCTCATCTACAGCGATGTTTAATACACTGGTGTTGCATACAAAACAGTCCGTCGCCAGGCAGTTTATTGTGCGACACAGACTACACGGTCGTAACAACTGAGCTTTGCACAGACGTGCTCTGTGGGCGTCCGCTTCCACTCTAATCCGGTCTGCTCAGACCTCTGCGGACTGACGTACGCCAGACTATACTGGAGCCTTTACACTGTAACAACAACTGAACATAGAGGTTTCTAAAATAATAAAAAATAACTTTTAACACTTTCAGTTTGTGATTACGATGATTTTACGATGTGACATACTTTGCATGTAACTATACTGTTTCGTGCTGCTGATCCGTTTCATGTTGCTGCTGATCCGTTTCATGTTGCTGCTGATCCGTTTCATGTTGCTGCTGATCTGTTTCATGTTGATGTGTTCATTTGTGCTCATCATGCTCGTGCTGCTGTTTGAAGTAATGTTTTTATGCTATTACTGCTTAGTGTATTTTTAGTTGATGTTTTTCTTAGTTCATATCTTAGATCTTATTACGGTTTTTCTTTTACATTTTATTGTTGGATGTAACTGGGACTCTGTGTACATAATCTCGTTCCATCACATGTACCACATGAGAAGCGAATGACAAAGACTCTCTGACTCTGAATTTTAAGTTAAGACAAAAGTCGATCAGTGGAAATGGACAGCAAAGGGTTAATCCTTCATGAAGCTGCTGCAGCAGGAGAAATGTGTGTGTGGCAGAGAGATCATGACAGGCTGCAGAGGGAGCTTCTCCCTGCACCTGTGGGCTGCACACAGGTGCTAACTCATTTAAAATAATTTATTTAAAATAAATCGTCCATGACTCATCCATCAATCAGCTAATTATATGTCATGTCCACTCTTACGTTGGAAAACCATTAGTCGAACCGTGAAGTAGTGAGGGACTACTGTACTTGGAAAAAGTCAAGCTGCTATGAACGTTTTGCATTTGATCATGTGACTATGAATGTGCGAAGTGCTGTTTCTGTTATTTTAGAGTGTCGTTGTTTGTTCAGCATGCTGCAGGACTTTGGAGACGAGATGGATCAGACGTCGTCCCGCATGGACTCGGTCCTAAAGAAGCTGGAGAAAGTGTTTCACATGACGAGCAGTAAGTGAGCGCACACGCAGCCTGGCTTTTTCTTTTACGATGTAAAGAAAAATGAGGACATTGTTATCGTCTACACAAAACTCACGTTCACACCTTTTGCACCACAGTTCAACAGAACTAAAACATAAAACCACTTTAATATTTTGCACGTCAGAAATTTAATTCAGTTCTGGTTGTTCGCTTTTGTTTTTCCTTTAATTGGAGGTTGATCTTCTGAACTGATTTTGTTTTTTTTTTTTACTTTCTGAATAACCGCTTTTGTTTGTTGTTTAAAAATATTGTTTTTGAGCAATTAGTAAATCAAAAAATTGGTTGAAAAGTAAAAACAAATAAATAAGTCCTGAATAAAGACTGAAGGGTTAAGTTGAGTCGATTTAAAATATTTGATGCAGTGTCTCCACATGAGGACTTGTGTCTCAGAAGTTTAAAAAATATGTTAATGTGACGTGGAAAAATAATAAAATTATAATCTACCCAACTGTTTTTTTATGTCCTGTTTCCCCTTCAGGTCGGAGACAGTGGTGCGCCATCGGTGTGCTCGTTGCCGTCATGATCGTGGTCCTCATCCTGCTCTTTGCTCTCTGATGTCGGCGAACTCTGACCTCCGACGACGTTCACCCTGTCACGCTGAATGGACAGATAAAGATGGAAGACGTATGTCCTGTTTCCCCTTAAGTAACTCCATTTACACACTCCGAGGAGTAACCTGCAGGGAAATGGCTCCACTGCCTTTTAATGAATCCAACAAGTGGGGTGTGGGGGGGAGCAGGTTTCTCTCAGCAGCAGAGCTTAACTTGAGGGAACTCTGGTATTGCTTCATATTGGTGTATTGCAGTGATTGTTGGAAACTGGAATGTGATGGAGATGGCGGGAAAGGTTTAAACACAAGTTTAGTGAATGGAGCCATTTTTGAGTTTAGTTCTGATCAATGACCGAAAAGTTTAGGATTTGAATTCATACCCACTGAGTACTCAATATTAAATATTAGATTTGAAGGAGTAAGTTTTCACAGCTGATGCTTATATCAACCAGTTTATGAAACCTGATCCATGGCAGTTGTGCTGGGTGAGGAATGTTTTATTTCCAACATTTTAAGTGCCGAGTCCAGAGAACGTTTCTGCTCGTTTTAATTCAGGATTTACGCAGTAAATATATTTTTTATACCATTTTGAAATGTGCAGTATGTTCACGTGCCTACGTTTGACTTGGGCTGTAAATTGTTCTTTAAATGATCAGCAAAACCAGACGTGGGGCTGCTTCAGAAGATTTTTCTTTCTAGTCCGACGCAGCGGGTTTCACTGATAAACGACGGCTCTGAGCCGAGGAGGAAGTGCTGCTGGAAACTGTGTGTGTGGTGAAAACATGAAAATGTGCGGGCTCAGAGATGAAGGTCATACATGTTGTTTTTGTTCATCAGCGGATGTTTTCAGAAGTGTAGATTCTCGCAGCAGAGATTTATTTTTAAATAATTAAATTTCTTTGCCCTAATTGAGACGAGTCGGTAAGTCTACTGCCTTCACGTGCCTTCGGACGTTTAAGCACACGATTGGCTGGGGCTTTGTTCACTGGGTGCTGAGAGGCAGCTTCGGCTCAGAGCGAATGGCTTTGCCTCTTTTGTTAAAAAGCTTCAGCTAATGAGGAGGAATAGTTGCTGGGCAAGATGTCTCCCCGTGCAGCTCAGATTTAGGCTCGCAGCGCCCTCTGCTGGCCACCCTGAGCCATGCAACAGCAAGGTGCGTTCAAGTGCTGTTGAAGAACGAGTTTGCTTTTCTGAGATTTTCTTTAAGATACTTTCATACTGTTTTATTGAGATAAAAAATATTAATATGGTGCAATCGCCTGCCCAAGTAGTTAACAGCAGAATATGTTTGGTTTGTGCAGCCGGAGCGTCATCACTGCCTGAGCTCATTTGTGTTAATGTGCTTTTACATATTTAAGCCTGCACTTTTTGGTGGAGAAAATTGACTTAAAATTAAATATACTTAAAATAAAATAAAATATATACCGTATATATGTCTCCAGAGTGTAGTTGCCACTGATGTGTCACCATTAAAATCTTTGCAAGTTCAGCAGAGTGAAAGTGGCTGAAAGTATGAGTAAATTTTTCAACAGCAGTGTTTTTTTTTATGTTTGCTGCTGAACAGTTCTACGTGCGTACCACTACATCTGTTCTACTGTTGTACCATGACATCTGTATTAGGAAGACGCCATTATTTAATGTATAAAACCAGCCTTTTTGTATTTTATTTTCATTAATGGTACCTAAATAAGACAAATTGTGAATAAAATGGACCTTGCTTTTTTTTTTTTTTTTTTTTTAGTATTTCAAGCAGTAAACTCTTTCTTGTTTATTAGCAGCTACAACCGGTCGTGTTGTGAAACGCTTGTATGTTGTGTCTATAATGAAATCCTAGATACAAACTGTTAGTTTATAATGAAAATGCTTTTTACAGGTTTTATTCCAAAACGGTGGATTTGAAGAACTAATACTGTATTCTCATTACCGGTAGTTCAAAACCACTGATGAACGTGAATATCTTCACTGAACATACCAAAAGTCAGGTTTATTACACATTACCATCAATTCACCACATCTAGTAACTCTTGAAGTTTACAGGCTTTATGTGACTAAAACATTTCAGACAATGCTGATTATCATTGATGTTTTGAAAATGGCAGTCCAATTATTGAAGGTTTCCTTTAATATGCTGCATGAATTGATGACTGTGGAAGCAACTTGTAAAAATGGCTGACTTGTATGTTTGAACGAATACAGTATTCTGTCTTTATTCCTTCCATCTGTGATTTTTTTTCCCTTCCCTTTTATATATTTATTTCATGGGCTTTCATCAAACTGAAATGAATTTTAATTGAGAGGCACTTTTCGTTCTGCTCTGAGAGGGGAACCATCAGGTGAAATTGCATTTAGTTTAGCTGGAATGAGCAGAGTGAGGGTCCCCGGTGCCTCGATGAACTGAAAGCAGTTCTGAAAATAACTTGACAATCATCAGGAGATCTGTGTATTTATAGTTTTATGGAACTGCAGAAACAAAATATCACAGATAAGACGACTGGTCAATAATGGAAAAATTAAAAAGCTGTACAACGTTTTACAGCAACATAAAGCGCTTAAGATGGGAGTCGTGATCCTAACTACAGAAACTGCATTTCTTGCAAAAATGCAGTTGAAATGCTTATTGCAGAATAACTTGCTGAAAAACAGCTGAAATAAGCTAAATGCATGTTAAAATTTAGCAGAAATTAAAGAACAAGCCTAAGTTAGCAGTAGAAAATAGAAAAAAAAACACATTTGCTGAATTAGTTTTAAATAAGCTGAAATAAGACTCAAAATTAAGAAAAAAAAACTATAAAAAAAAATAAATGCTGAAAAGTAGTTGAAAATGCAGAAAGAATCTTAAACTACCAGTAGGAAGTGGAAAGAGCTGAAATTAGCTAAAAAAAAATTGTAATTAGCTGAAAAGGCTAGTTAGCATAAAAACTGAAATAACAGAAAAAGCCTAAGCTAGCACAACAAAACTGACATTGGCATAAAGAAGTCATCCATCCATCCATTATCTTTACCCGCTTCTTCCATTTTGGGTCACGGGGGTCACCGGTGTCCATGTCCAGCAATCACTGTGCGAGGAGCAGGGTACACCCTGGACGGGTCGCAAGTCCATCACAGGCCACACAGAGACAAACAACCATTCACTCTCTCACTCACACCTAGGGACAATTTAGACTGAAATTAACAGAAATTTGCACAAAAAAACTTGAATTTGTCTGAAAACTGCTTAAAATTAGCTAAAAATGCTAAAAAAAAGCTACACGAAAAGTTAGAACAAGCTTCAATTAGCAGAAGTAGAAGGAAGATGTTTTCCCAATGAGGCTGAAAGAAGCAAAAATTAGCACAAGAGAAAATTATATGAATAAAGCTGAACAAAAAAATATAAACTGGCTGAAAAGCAGCTAAAATAGCAGAAAGAAGCTTGAATCAACAGAAGGAAGTAGAGAGAGCACATTTTTGCTTAATTAGGCTGAATTTGTTTGAAATGAGTGCAACAAATGTGGAATTAGCTGAAAAGGCTAAAAATTAGCATAAAACAGCTAAATAGTAGCTGAAATAGCAGAAAAAGCTGAAACTTGCAGAAATCAGTTGAAAGGAGCACATAAGCTGAAATTAGCAGAAAGAAATTGGAATAAGCACAAAAAATGTTTTAGTTCACAGAAAAAAAAAAATCTGAAACGACACAAAACAGCTGAAAGTAGCTGAAAATAAGTTTAAATTTGCACAAGGAAGCTGAAAGAAGCCAAACCAGAACAAAACGTGAAAGGAGCAGGTTGTAAACAGATCTAAACATTTGAAGGATGCAAAATGAGCTCAATTCATTTTCTAGGAGAAAAAAATGGCAGAAAAGCCTAAATATCTCAAAAAGCTAAAGTTGCACCAACGCCAAAAGTCATAGCACCCTTCTCCTGAATGGGCTGAACGTTTTGATACATGATCACAATAGAGTGAATGCTTCACAAAGTTCACACAAAGTCAAAACAGAGCAGTAAGGTCAGACATTTTTTTGTTACAAACCTTTATTAAGATATTCAGATTTTTTTCTCAGTCTTTTTTTTTTGTTGTTGTTGTTGCTCTTTACAGTAGTTAATGTGCAATTATTATTTTTTTATCTCTGGGTCACAGTTAGGAATTCACAAAGTTATTGGCACTTAAAACACATGAAGGGGAAACACTGGCATGAACACGAGGCGGGGGGGTTGGGGGCAAATATTTGGATAGGAGCTGGGTACTGGTCTGGAGTAGGGATGCATGATATTGGATTTTTGGCCGATATCCGATACCAATACTACTGATATTTTTTCCCCCTAGACAGTTTGACCTGCTACCAAATGCAGATGCCAAAAGGGGGGTTGAAAATGATTAAATATATATAATATATAGAGACACCTTTTATATCTGTGTTATTTTGATAGAATGGCTGATGTCCGATATTTAACTTTATCACTAATACGGCCGATACCGATACCATGCAGAGAATATCGTGCATCCCTAGTCTGGAGTGGGGTGAGGCTGGGGAATATTCTTTGACATCAGTGGATGCTTCTGCATTATTTTATCACACATCTTTTAAATCCTTTTTTTAAATAAATGTTCGAAAGCTGTTAGCCTCTTTCATGTCTCCGGGTTATGAAGAATAATAAAGAATAGCTCATGCTGCGAGTGCACATCTAACAAACTCTCATAGTGCTTCTATTTCCTAATGTACAGTTTATATAAGTATATAGTTATAGTGGAAACAAAAGTTCTGCAGGATATTTTCACCCAACAACACCAGAGACAAGAAGAATAATTGTAAAACATACTTGTTGATGGTTGCCATGGTGATGTGCAAGCCACGCCCCTCCCACTGCTCTGTAGAATATGATTCTGAGGTAAAACTGTTGAACTCTCGGCTTGTGTCCTGTTTGTGTAAAAACCCTGCGGCGTGTGTATTCAGGCGGCTTTGTTTGTTCCTGAAAAACAACAAAAACACGCGAACCTGCTTTGTGTCGGCAGCCGCAGCAGTTCAGAAGCTGCTCGCAGAGCTGAGATTAAAGTCTGCTATGGCTGAGAGCTCCAGAGGTAAACTGGTATATATTTTTATTTTAAACTGCATCAGTGACACAAAGACACACACACTTCCTGCAACGTGTCCTGAGAGTCCGCAGGTGTGTGCGCAAGCTTCTGTGCCTCGGAGGTTTGCCCGTTTTGTTTCTATCTATACATATACAGCGTATATAGATTATAAATGTGTGTGTTGTCTCTGGTGTGTGTGGGGATGTCAGAAAGAGCAAACACGGATAGAAGAGATCAGGAAATAGTAAAAAAGATTGAAGTATAAAATTTGAGGATCACGAGGGAAACTGGGAGCTGTGTGAAGGAGGTCAGCTTAAAAAGATTCATCTTCATCCAGCTACCTTCCTCCTCATCATCTTCTGAGTATTATGATCTTAATCCCAGAAGGCTTTGTTTATATTATTCCCTTCCCGCTCCCCTTTGCTTTTAGGTTACCCGGTTTTTATGCGTAATGACACGTTTTGCTGTTCCTCCTGGTTTTCAGCAGAGTCCCTACACAGGAAGAATAAATACACTCTTTGTTTCTTAAAGCTGAACTGGGAACAAGTGTTGGAAAAACTCCATTTAGTTGAGTTAATTCGCATTTTAGCCACTTTCCATCCTCCTATTTCAGACAGCACAGTAATCCCTCGCTACGTCGCAGTTTGACTTGCGCTGGTTTTCAACGATTGTCAACTTTAATATGACTCGTGTGATTGGGACTGTACACATAAAAAGTTAACAGAAAAAAAATTTGGACAGGTGCCATCGTTTTGTAGTTTTCTTTCATTAAGTCTACACTGTTTCGCCAGTCAGAAACAATTACGTTACCCAGAAGCCAACAGTGCTTCCAGCCGCTGCTGTCTGCCGAAAGGGAGGGAAAGTTCTGATCCGATCCAAACCAGACTAAAAAGTTCAGTCCTTATTCATAGTGCACAGTGGATGCAGAGAGCCGATCAGAACCCGACCAGAACTCCTTCCAGTCTCATCAGTCAATCTGAGCGCTACTTGCTGGCGCAGGGTGCCTCTCGGAGCGGGGAGGTGTTGCTTGGAGGTCCGGCGTCTTCTACGGAGCTCACCCGGACTTTTTCATCCAGACCCCTCTGGATTATTTGGACTCTATCAGGACCATTGTATGGTTTTGTGCTGGTTCTCCGAAGGGCCAGCTTTTCCCAAAAGCATCTAATACTCAACGGCCAAAGAGCCGTTCAGAATCGGACCTAGGCTGGTGAGTTCCTCATATAAATTTTAGCAGTAGCTAGTGTGCGGTACATGTACGAATGTCGTTAAAATGATGTAGGTTTAAGAGTTTAGAATATTGCAAGAGTGTGGGAAGGGTTTATAAAGCCTTAAAATATACTGGTTGGTCCACTAAAGGAGCGTACTGCTTAGTGGGAAAAACAGTTTACTTGGGACTCCTCAGACTGACGAAGCCCCCCGGATAAAGGGGGAAACGTCTTTCCACCAAAAAGAAACTGTCCAGATGACCTGACTGACCTTTCCTGGATTTTGTACCTGGATTGAGCATTAACTTTGATGCCTTAAAATATAAATACTAAAATAAATATGGCATTTCTACTTTGTTTTTCACTTATCGCAGGGGTGTCCACAGTGTAACCCCTGCGATAATCGAGGGATTACTGCACTGATTACTGGACTTTTCAACACCAAGCCTGTTCCGAACCTCCGATTTCTAATCCGTAAATACAGTCAGTGAAGAACCTACAGTTTTATCACCAGACCAAGTTCTCTCCAGTTAGATCTGTTTTTAATGAAAACTTCTGAGTAGGCCTGTCACGATAACAAATTTTGCTGGACGATCGACTCAGAAATTATTGTGATAAACGATAATATTGTTTGAAATTTGACAATAATTAGTAATTATTGTCAAATTTAAGAAGAAATGTTAATTTTTTTTGTATGTAGTACCTTTATTTGACCACTGGATGGTAGTATAAGACTATTTGACCCGAAGGATGGATGGTGAGGGAGCAAGCAGTGTCTCTCTTAATGTGAGGGAGGCCCCTTGACGTGACATGGGCTGTCTCTCTTGGTTCTCAAAATGGCGAACACTCGATGTGTTTTGAGCTCTTTAGCATTTTTCACACAAAGCTTTTTAAAAAAAATCAGTCAACAAGTTTTCAGCTTCTTTTTGAAGAGAAAAACAACTTTTTACACAAAGGCACGAGTTTCAACCGTGAATTTAGTTTCTCAGCTTGGCTGCTTTTAACACTCCAAAAATGTGATTTTTGACAATTAAAACAGATTTAAGAGAAAGGGCGGGGTCAGTGAAGAGCAGCAGAGTTGAGCCTTTTGTCATCCGGTGTCTTCAGTAGAAAGAGACACGAAGAAACGATAAAGCCTATAAATTAAAATGAGGTTGATAATTTTCATTTATCATGTGATTAATTGATTTATTGTTTATCGTGACAGGTCTAATTGTGGATTAATCAAAACTAAGTTTTCAAACCTGCACTCGTAAACTGTGATAAACGACCAATTTTCATACGAGTCATTTTGAAGCGTTTCAAGTAGAGAATTTGAAAAGAAAATGAGGAAAAATATCATTTTGCCAGCAAAGTTCACAAACGTTTAGATTCAATTAGTTTGTTCAGGCTTAAAGAACAGTGTCGCGCTACACTGTGATTGACAGCCTGTTGGCAGGTTGGGGGCGGGACTTAGCATAAAGAGTACAGCCCCTGTTCCTACTGAGCAGACTCTGGTTCCAAAAACATTTTTAAAAAACTGACGTTTGCTTTAATTTTGGAGCGTGGAGGCTAACACAGTCACTTAATCCAACTTTATTTACGATGATGGACGCCAACGCTTGCAGCCTTGTGAGAGTCAGGCTGAAACGCTGCTGAAAATGTTTTTAGTCAGAAAACTACCTTTAGGGAGGGGCAGTTAAAAAAAATAAAATAAAAACACTTTTTAATAGTTCTTTTCTTTGAATATTCGAGCTCACCTGTTCCGTCCCAGTCTCAACTTTAAATGTTCAAAAATTGCTGCTCATCTTTAATTCCTGTCCCGATTATTTGTCCATCAATGGTTAAAGGACAGCTCTGTCCAACGAATGGACAAAAAAAAAACTGAAAAATGTCCAACAGAAGACAGAAGCAAAAGGTACTTTGACGTTTTGAAGGGTATTTGTAAACTCAAACATGAAACGGTTCATCTAAGACGTTGAACGGTGCCGTTTGACCGGGTTTATGCGACCAGTTATCCAAATATTTGGATGAATGAGTCATGCAGGTCTGCGCTCGACGTAAACAAAGCGCTTCACTCAACAAATCCATAAAAAAGGTACCGATACGTCCAAATGATCGTACTTATTCTAAACGAACGCCACCCGTTTTCTGCCACTTTGGCTGTGAAACGTTCAAAATGTATTTGTATTAGTTTATTATTTGTTACTTTAGGACACATTTTGTTTTTTGACAACTTCCCGACTTTAATTGGATGCAGGCGATAAATCGATCCCTTCAAGTAAAACTAAAAATGTGTTCGGCTGCTTGTGTGGATCAAGAAGCGTTTGGGGGGGGGGGGGGGGGGGGGGGGGGG
>JARVGS010000548.1:18823263-18834869 GCA_031762315.1 Hypsolebias antenori
CCAATGTCAAAATAAAATCCTTGATGTTGACACAAAAGGTTCTGTTGGAGAAGCAGGACCTAAACCATTAAATCATGTGGCTCTGAAAGTTTGAAAATCTCACAAACATCTCTTCTTCACTGATGATCAGAGGGTTAGTAACGAATAAATAAATACAAGTATTTTAAGTAAGAATGATAAATTTATTATCAGATTCTGTGAAAAAGATTTGTATACAAAGTGCATAAAAGCATATATACATAATCAAAAATACAACTTTAATTTATTGTACAAATTAGCATCAGTTAAAAGAAAATAACTTGTTAGCTGTAGAGACCAAAATACTTTATTCCTGATCCTTTAAATTTGTAACGAGTGTGCACTTGGTCAAAGCGTTTCAGAATGTAGATGAAATAACTGTTAGAATACAGATTTAACAGATTAGAATACAGATTTAAACACAGTCCCTTTTTTTCCTTTCTCACCAGACGCTAGGAGCTTTTTAGTCGCTGGAAGTTGTGAAAAGAAAAAAGTTTTATCATAAAACACATTCCAATGTCAGTTAAGTGGATTAGAGTTGGATCTTGTGTCAAAATTTACCTTTGTCACAAAAATGCACAAACATCATTGGGAATTCATGGAAATAAATTCATTATCGATACAAAGATTCAATAATTGCTTTCTATAGATGCTCGTGTCTTAGTTGGAGTCTGCGGGTCTGATAACACTGAGCAAAAATATCCAGTTCATTGTGGTAGATTTAAAAAAAGTGAACCAATTAATTATAAACTATCTGTTCCTAAAATAGTTGCTTGTTGCTAAAAGATAGCAAATATTTAGTGTACGTGATACAGACTATGAATACAGACAAGAAGTGTGTTAGTGGAAGGTCTGAACAAAATGATGACCAGCTAAATTTAAATACATGTAATTAAAAAGGTTTTTTTTTTTTTTGTTAACAGACAAGCCAACTCAGCTTGTTTCAAATGTTCATTTTAAAACTGTTTTTGATACGGAGGGGGAAAAAAGTAATCTCTTAAAACCGGTCTCTGCTTATAAGTACAGAAGTAGAAAAGCATCCTGTCTTTTTTCCTAAGCTAAATTGTTCTTTTCTGCACATTTGTGGTATTTCAGTCTTCGGTTGCTAACCAAGGCTAACGGAATTTGAAGCGCGAGACTAATTATCTGCGATCGACTCTGAGGAGGAAAGTTCGGATCTCCATTGGCCTTAAGGTCACCTCCCATGGAGAAGGGTCTTCAAACTTCTTCAGTGTTGGTGTCTCCTCTGAAAAACAAACAGTGTGTCAAACTGATGATGTATGCATCATTATGCAATTATCATCATTACTGCTTTGAATATCCAGAAGAGACAGTTAGTGTGAAAACAAACCAGAAAAATTCATGTTCCCTTAACAAAAAAAGAAGAGAAGTGCAGTAGAAAACGACAGTTAGCCATGTCTGGCACTAAAACGCTCAGTAGCTTATAATAAAGCTGCAAACCATAAAATGCATTTGTGACTCATCTTTAATTAGTACCTAGAGGCTCTTAAAGCTGGACGCAACACTAAAACTACCTGCCAAGTTTTTTTTCTGAAGCAACTGTCAGGAAGCTGAAGCCGAGTTACCACGAGATGAACAGCCAGACATTTGTCTAATGATACTTGGTCAACTGGTTTCCATTTCAACACTTCAAGGGTGTTCTTTAAAAAAAAAAAAAGTGTTTTAATTTGCCTTTTTTTTTAAGTAAGGAACTAATTCTCTTTGAAACAGCCCATTACTTTTATTTTATTGAGAATCCCAAGAAGATGTAAAAATCTATTTATTTTGACATAGCTTCCCATAAAGAAGTCACCAAGCACCAATATTAATTATATCTGAGCAAAGGCAGCCATATATGAACATAAATGTCTAAATTCAGGTTCAGACCTGACCAGACAGCTGAAGCTGCTGAGGAGCACTTAAACAGATTGTTTGCCTTCATTCTTTAAATCACATTCCCACCTTGTTTAATGAATCCAATTCAATTCACTTTATTTATATAGTATCAAGACAACAGAAGTCATCTCAGGACACTGAACAGAAACATACAGTCTTTCCCCTACCATTATACAAGCGGGGTGCCCCACCCCGTCAACAGAACTGAGCACCCCGCCTACCAAACCAAACCAAACTTGACCCCCCACCCACCCAGCACTGGCATAGCACTAAGCTAGCAGTGCGAAATACAGGCTCTCTAGCTAAGAAGCTAAAGGGAGCACTCACGTTGCCTCTTCCCTCGTGCTGAATGCCCCCTGCCCCTTCAAGCTGCACTCAGACGTGTCTGTCCCCCCGTCAACAAAAATCATGGATGAGAAGAGCACCCCACCATGGCAAGTGTTCAGCTTCATTGCAGACTCATTTGAGCAAGCATAAAGGCAACAGTGGAAAGGAAAAACTCGCTAAATCCCTTTAAGACTGGCAGTAGCATTTTGGATCAACTGAAGGCTTTTTAACGAAGTATTTGGACACCCAGATAACCCATTACAATAGTCCAGTCTAGACGTGACAAATGCATGAATCAGTTTTTCTGCATCATTTTTAGATAAGATGTTTGTAAATACGCAGGTGGAAGAAGGCAGTTCTAGTAGCATTTTTATGTGAGGGATAAAAGACATGTCCTGATCAAAAATAACACCAAGATTTTTAGCATTAGAGCTGGAGGCCAGATTAATGCCATCCAAGGAGGGAGAAAGACTGAAAAATTAATTCCTAAGATGCTCAGGTCCCAAAAAAATAAAACCTCAGTCTTGTCTGTGTTGATAAGCAGATAATTTAGGGTCATCCAGGTTTTTATGTCTTTAAGACAGCCTTGTAATCTAATTAGCTGATTGGATGCATTGGGTTTCATGGACAAATAACTATCATCAGCATAACAATGAAAATATATTCCATGCTGTTTAATAAGCATATACAGTATAAGGTAAAGAGTACTGGTCCAAGCACTGAACCTTGAGGAACTCTATGACTAACTTTTGTTTATGAAGAAGATTCATTATTTTCATTTACAAATTGGTATCTAGCAAATAAATATGATTTAAACTAATTAAGAGCCGTTCCTGTAATTCCGTCATCAAATTTCAACAACCACTTCAGAAGTCAGATTTAATTTTTTCCAAATTTCCCCTCAGCCAAATATCACATCAGCATGCTGAGAGCTAATTTCCTGACTGGTGCAGGTGTCGTGTACCTTTCTGAGGAGTCCAGTCGAAACGTTTCATCTCATCTTTCCACTGATTGGCTGAAAGGTTCAACTCGGAAACACCCAGAACATCCAGAGTAGAAAACAACTTCTGCACAAATAGGGAAAAAAAAAATGCATCAAATACTTAGAATATTTTATTTAGCCAAGCTGCCATAGGCTAGTCTTATGCAATAATTTCACCAGTACGCTTGTTACAGCTGTAATTGCAGAAAGTAACATGATTTTTTAAAATGTCTGACCTTGAGATTGACGGTTACAGGATGCGAGTACAGTTTACTTTCCCAGCTCTGGAACTGATGCTCCAGTCTCAGCAGGACTGACTCATCGTCCCACTGGCTGAATGTCAGGAGGTGGACAGCAGGGGGCAGTGCAGCCTGAAGGCCAGAGAACTGGGGGAAAAAAAAAGATTCTGGTTTGATACATTTGCATTAAAGTGTTGAAAAGTGACACTAAGTTTTAATTGAGCTGTTGAAAAATTGTTGCATTGCAGCTAATTAAAGAACTACGGAACCCCGGAGGGGACATGGGGGATTTTTTTCTTTTGCTTTCCCTCGCAATAGTTTTGCGTTCCCTTGCAATACTGTACTGTACGTAGTGTTACCTCACAGACAACAGCAACAATGGAACAGACACCCATGTTTGAGGTTCATGCAGGAGTTTGTGACTTAGCGCTATATAACTAAACTGAATTGAATTTTGAAATCAGCCTTAACTATAAGGATATCCAGTGTGTGCTGCAGTGGTAAAATTAATTTTATGTTAGATATTTCATGTTCATGCTCTGTGGATTCAGCTGTGGCTTCCTCATTCGAGCCGATGCAGGCAGTCTGATTTCAGTCTGTCCCTCCGAGGAGTGATGGTTCTTTTAGGGGCCGTCAACAAATTACTGTATTTTCAGAGTATTTGTCAAAGCAGCATCATGTATCATAACTACAGTTTTCTCAGTATATTTCTGCATGGTAAAAAAAATCATGAATTTTCTCATCATTTAAAATCCAAAAGAACAAGGTGGCAATTGTGTTTCAAAAGTACTGTAACTTTCTTTTAATGCATCAAAGTTCATGCTCAATCATCCAGATACAAAATACAATAATGGTCAGTCAGGTCATCTGGACAGTATCTTTTTTGTGGACAGACGTATCCTCTATTCGGAGGGCTTCATCAGTCACCAGCAAACTGGTTGGCCCACTAAAGGTGTGTACTGCTTATTGGGGAAAACGGTTTATTTCGGACTCCTCAGTCTGATGAAGCCCTCTGGAAGTGTGTGCTTAGTGTGTTTTTAGTTAACGTTTTTCTTAGTTCATATGTTAGATATTATTACAGATTTTCTTTTACACACATTTTAATACTTTTGTTGGATGTAACTGGGACCCTGTGTACACAGTTTTGTTCCACCACGTGGCGGAATGACAAATAAAGAATCTAGAATCTTTGAATCCTTGAATGAACTTTGATGCTTTAAAATAAAGTTACAGTACTTTTGAAACACAAGTGCCACCTTGTTCTTTTGGATTTTAAATGGTGAGAAAATTCATTATTACCATGCAGAAATATACTGAGAAAACTTAAGATACATGTGCTGCTTTGACAAATACTCTGGAAATATAACAGTGTTCAGACTAAGCTCATTAGCCCAGTAATTTGTTGACGGTCCCTAAGAGAATCATCGCTCCTCAGAGGGACAGACTGAAATCAAACTGCCTGCGTTGGCTTGAACGAGGAAGCCCTGAATCCACGGAGCGTGAACATGAAATATCCAATGTAAAACTAATGTTACCACTGCAGCACACACTGGATATCCTTATATTTAAGGCTGATTTCAAAACAAAACTCCATTCAGTCATGTCATTTGGACCAGTTTCTTTTAGGGAGGAACGTTGTTGTCTGTAAAGGAACACTACATGCAGTACATTATTGCGAGGGAACGCAAAAGTAAAAAATAAAAAAAAAATCCCTCATGTCCCCTCCGGGGCTCCGTAGAGAACAATACACACATAAATAAATCTGAAAAGATGACATTGTATGACACACAACTCCCCCAAGATCAAAGTTCATGCTCAATAATCAAAATCATCTCATCACCAGCAAACTGGTTCGTCCACTATGTGAGTGTGCTGTTTGTGGGACTCAGTTTGTTGTGGATCCTCGGACTGATGAAGTCCTTTGGATGAAGGACAAAACAAACAAACAAAAAACCCTGTCCAGACGACCTGACTGAACTTTGTTGGATTATTATTATTTTTTTTTTTTACCTGGATTACTGAGCATGAACTTCGATGACTACCCCAAGAGTTTGTCTAAAAAGCCCAAGGACAGGTGTTCACTGCAACACTTAGAAGGGAGTTCATTTTTGCAGACAAGACTCAGCAGCAACAGATGTTTCTTACCAAATGCTTTGTGTGCATCCTTAAGGTAAAAAAAAAAAAATTACATTATTTTCTTAAAAAAAAAAAAAAAAAAAAAAAAAAAAAACCTTTTAAAACCTAAATCTTCATTTTCTAATAGTAATTCGTTTCCCCAGATAACTTCCCCGTCATGGCACATCAGACCATAGAAAAAGGAATGTAAAAGTTGTGATGTCAGCGGGACAGACCCCGCCCCCCCACCCACCTCCAGCTGCGTGTTTGGAGTCAGCTCTCCATCGGTAAACGTCAGCAGTGGCTGGAATACGACCTCCTGGGCCAAGGGGCGGTGTGTGTCTGCAGCGCTGGCTGGACGGTCAAGCGAGAGCAGGAGGCGACCGCGGACTACCAACCCCTCGGGGAAAATTTCAGAAGCCTCATCGAGCGGCTCGCCGACGCCACGGTAATCATCGTGCAGCAGCCGGCGATGGAGCTGAGGGGGAGCGGAATGAAATTCTGTGAGATTCAGTACGTTCTCACCAAATCTCACTCAAACAGCTGGAATTACAAATAAAACCTGGAAGTATTGGTCCGTTTCAGTTTTTTTAAATGTTTAGTCCAGTTTAAATACTGGCAATCTCAAATTCTATACAATCATCAAGGCTTTATGGGGAAGTTTTTTTTTTTAAAGAACATGTACATTTTTAGATTAAATAATGAAGGAATCCACGTGAATTGACATCTTACCATGATCTCCAGAGAACCGTTCTGAATGCTGCTTCCTCCCTGTGAGCGATCGGTCACCACTGTGAGTTGGTCCACGTCATCCTGAATACAGGCGCAATGAACAACAAGTTATAAACCTTAAAGTAAAATATACAACAGGGGTCCCCAAACTTTTTCCTGTGAGGGCCACATAACTTTTCCCTTCTGTGGTGGGGGGCCGGAGTCAGTTTGTAACAGGAAAAAGTGTGACGATTGCAGGAGTGCCTAAATGTAAAAATGTATTGTTTTCCAGAAAGCACAATCAAATAACCCTCTCTGGGTTCTTCACAGAACAAAAGTCAGGAGATAAATAATAACACTATTAATGAAATAAATAATAACACTATTAATAAAATAAATAATAACCAAATAACCCTCTCTGGGTTCTTCACAGAAAAAAAATCCAGGAAATAAACCCTATTTATTAAATAAATAATAACCAAATATACCGCCACCGCCTCTTGACAGATGAGACAGACTGCCTTTTCTTTGCATTGAACAAAAAAAAAAAATTGTTTGTCCACTGCAGCTTAAATGCCCTGCATTCTGCATTCACGGGAAAACCAGGCTGATGAAACGTAAACATGACGGGTCGTATCATAAACTAATTTCCCCACGGTGTGGATCCAATGAAGTTTGGGGACCACTGTTCTAGAGAGTTCACAGTCCTGATAAACAAGCTTCGACACAGCCACGCAAATTTGTAGACAATCCAGATTTCACCAGGAGTACAGAGAGGAAAAAAAAAATGAAGTTATGAATTTAATGTTGCCGATACAAATTTAATGTCAATGTTACGACTGTACTGACAACAATATGACTATGTCTTTGCTATCATGACTACGACTTCACTATCATGATTACGACTTCACTATCATGATTACGACTTTACTATCATGATTACAACTTTATTATCATGATTACAACTTTACTATCAAGATTACAACTTTATTATCATGACTACAACTTTACTATCATGATTACAACTTTACTATCATGACTACAACTTTATTATCATGACTACAACTTTTCTATCATGACTACAACTTTATTATCATGACTACAACTTTATTATCATGACTACAACTTTACTATCATGATTACAACTACTATCATGACTACAACTACTATCATGATTACAACTTTACTATCATGATTACAACTTTACTATCATGATTACAACTTTACTATCATGACTACAACTTTACTATCATGACTACAACTTTACTATCATGATTACAACTTTACTATCATGACTAGAACTTTACTATGATGATTACAACTTTACTATCAAGATTACAACTTTATTATCATGACTACAACTTTACGATCATGGTTACAACTTTACTATCATGATTACAACTTTATTATCATGATTACAACTTTACAATCATGACTACAACTTTACTATCATGATTACAACTAATATCATGATTACAACTTTATTATCATGATTACAACTTTACTATCATGACTACAACTTTACTATCATGATTACAACTTTATTATCATGACTACAACTTTACTATCATGATTACAACTTTATTATCATGATTACAACTTTATTATCAACATTACAACTTTATTATCATGATTACAACTTTATTATCATTACAACTTTATTATCATGACTACAACTTTATTATCATGACTACAATTTTACTATCATGACTATTACTTTACTATCATGATTACAACTTTATCATGATTACAACTTTATTATCATGATTACAAATTTATTATGACTACATTTTTATTATCATGACTACAACTTTACTATCATGATTACAACTTTATTATCATGACTACAACTTTATTATCATGATTACAACTTTATTATCATGATTACAACTTTATTATCATGATTACAACTTTATTATAATGACTACAACTTTACTATCATGATTACAACTTTATTATCATGACTACAACTTTACTACCATGATTACAACTTTACTATCATGATTACGACTTTACTATCATGATTACGACTTCACTATCATGATTACGACTTTACTATCATTATGATTTTACTATCATGACTATGACTTTACTATCATGATTACAAATTTACTATCATTACGAGTTTGCTATCATGACTATGACCATACTATCAATTACGACTTTACTATCATTACAACTTTATTATCATGACTATGACTTTACTATCATGATTACAACTTTACTATCATGATTACGACTTTACTATCATTACTACGACTTTACTATCATTACTACGACTTTACAATCATGATTACAACTTTACTATCATGACTATGACTTTACTATCATGATTACAACTCTACTATCATGACTATAACTTTACTATCATGATTACGACTTTATTATCATGACTATGACTTTACAATCATTACATTACTATCTTGACTACTTTATGACTATGACTTTACTATTATGACTATGACTTTACTATCATGATTACAACTTTACTATCATGATTATGACTTTACTATCATGACTACGACTTTACAATCATGATTACAACTTTACCACGATTACGACTTTACTATCATGATTACAACTTTACTATCATGATTACGAATTACAACTTTACTATCACGATTACGACTTTACTATCATGATTACAACTTTACTATCATGATTACGAATTATGACTTCCCTATCATTATTATGACTTTACAGTACTATCATTACAACTTTACTACCATTACAACTTTACTATCATGACTATGATTTTACTAAGATGACTATGACTTTACTATCATGATTACGACTTTACTATCATGACTACGACTTTACTATAAACATTACAACAATAACCTCAATATTACAACTATTATCACAATTGAAAAGCAAAAAATAATAAAATCCTTTCTTCTCAGCGAACCTGTGTGGTGGACTGGTGGTGGTGAAAAAGAACAATCTTTCAGGAAGAAATAAATAAAATAATCTCCACTGTCAGGCCTACAGCCTTTACCTCTGGTGAATGGGTCAAAATCAAACATGGTAAAGCTCAAGATAAACTAGGAGAAATAAAATTATTGTTTGGTTTTCAGTTACTTTGCTGGGAATTTTTTTCTTTAACAGTTAGTTTTTATGATCCACATTTAGTTAATAATAATTGTACATAAATCTGTTTATGAAGTAGAGAAGCAGAAAGAGCAGATTTTTTTTAAAGGTAATTTTTAATTAGGTGTCCTGGTCATGTGACTCACCTAAATCCTTCACTATGGCGGCCAGGGACTGTCGAGGTACCAGCTTGCTCTTTAAAGGAGTTTTGGTGGCTTTGGGCAGCCTGATCATGCCTGAAGAAACAAACACATAAAGCTAAAAATGGATTGGACTTTTCTATTATCTGATTCTGATAAAAGCACAGAACAAAGCAGCAAACACCAAAACGTGATTAGAAACAAACTGAGTGTGTACTTACACTCAGCTTTGACAGCGTTAGCGTTGATAGACGCGTAAGGTCTGCGTGCTGCCCGCCGGGGCTGCAAGATGTCCTCGCACACGCGCCGGGCGATGCGGGTCAGTTTGGTGGTCTGCAGAATGAAAGTCTGCCGGTTCTTGGCCAGCAGCTTGGCTCGCCCCTCGTTACGGGTAAACGGTGACATGCCCTGGACTTCCTGCCGTGTCATATGAGCACGGGGGCCCGACTCCTGGACAGGAAGAAGAGTGGGAAAAAAATTAAAGCAGCTCGAAACGATCCACTTCAGGATTTAATCAACAGCAGTTTAGACTTACAGAGCCCGCCCTAGCAGCTCCCTCTAGCTGTGTGGGCGTCTTCAGACCACCATATTTCTTCCAGTAGATCCAACAAGAAGCACAAAGTCTGCACTGCATGTTTGGAGGACCCCAAGCGTACCACTGAGGAGACTGGGCCGCTGCGTTACAAAGGAGGTACTGAGTTAGGGTCCAAACTTTTTCACTTGTGGGACTAAACTGTCAAGATGAAAGTACTTGCAAGCCCTCAAAACTCAAATGTAAGATAATAATGAAGTAAAACAAATTAATTAATTAATACATAAACTGTGCATATCTTTTGTGAATTCTCTCTCCGTTTTAAACGCTCAACAATGTAAACAATATTTTGGAGAAAAGACAAAACTACCAATTTTGGTGGAGAAGGAGTTCTACATTGTAGACTCAAACAATTATAAACATTAACCATATATTTAAAAAGAAAAGATTTAATTTAGCTGATTTGCTAAGTCTACTATCTTGTGTTTTCCTGTGATTTGAAAGTTCATTTTAGTCTTTTCGCAGAAACAAAAGCAGTATGAGAGCGTTTTTATTTATTTATTTTTCAAACAGTCGCTACGAAGGGTGATGGCCCAAAAGGGTACACAAAGTTCTGAAAAATCGTACAGCTGGTAGTCGCAAAATCAGATTCATACTGTAGGTTTGAAAGGACATTAATAAAGCTGGTCAACTTATATGTGGACCTGAGGGGCAGCTGTGGCTGAGTGGTTGGAGCAGTCGTCCTCCAATGCAAGAGTTGGGGTTCGATTCCACTAGCGGTCACATGCTGAAGTGTCCCTGGGCAAGAAAGACACTGAACCCCTCAATGCCCACCGATGTGTGTCCCATCAGTGTATGAATGTGATAAAGCTCTGATTATTCTCTGTACAGATCTAGTAGAGTGCTGTATGAATGGGTTAATGAGGCACAGATTGTGTTGTAAAGAGCTTTGAGTATCTTGATCAGATAGAAAGGTGCTGTATAAGTACAGTCCGTTTACCTTTTATATGTAGATGATACCACTTTATATTGCTTTAAAAATGTCCGATTTCTCTCTATCGATTAATCACCTGCAGTTTATTTTCTTTGAAAACACTTTATATTTAGTTTTTTGAATGAATAGTCTATTAGTCTCCAAAAGTCTACTTTTCAGTAGGAGTCAGTAAATGTTTGTGGTGCTTTGTACCATGAAATGAGAAAAAGGAAAAAGTTGGGAATAATTATAGCCAAAGCTTTGGAATTAGTAATGACCAATTAATATTGCTCATTTAGCAAATAATAGTTTCATGTTTTTCTGTTGAACAAAAATTATATTTGAAAAAAGTCTCACCATTAAATTAGCAGAAGGGCTACATCTGACAATCAATCAACTTCTTAAGCTCGCCAGCCAGATTTATATTACAGTATTTTTAAATTGCCTTCTTGGACTGCACAAAATCACTCCAAGGGCTGCAAATGGCCCTTGAGCCATACTTTGGACAATGCTGTCTAAAATGATAAAATGATAGGGGATTTGTGTGTGTGTGTGTGGGGGGGGGGGGTTTATTAAGTTTTTT
>JARVGS010000548.1:18955432-18967584 GCA_031762315.1 Hypsolebias antenori
GCTGGGGGGACAGGAACCAGGAGGGTCCCACACTTTTCATCGCACATTGCATCCCCCCCCCCCCCCCCCCTTCCCACACAGTGAACTTGTCATAAATACAATCCTTGTAAAAATACACAAAACACATGCATGAAGCACTCATCTATTCATTTTGGCAATGGTGATTGTACCTAGAAGAGCATGCATTGAAAAAAAAGGTGAGTAGCTCTGCTCAGATCACAGATGCGTACAAAGTCCCAGTGGGATGGTTGTGGTATTCAAACCAGGCTTCTTCTGGCATTTTCACGATGCGTTTCATACTTTTCTGAAATACCAGCACAAACATAAAAAACTAAAACCACCTAAAGCTGCTTTTTAATTCCCCTCTAAGTGTGTCCTGCAGGTTTTGCCACTCATCCGGAGCAGCTCCGATTGAGCATCATCCCTCCGTCGGACTGAACCCCTCCTCTCCCACTGTCCCCCCTCATCCCTCTATGCATGCCCTCACTCTTTTCTTCCTCTCTCTCTTTCTCTCCTTCTGCTGGAACGCACATCTTAGGGATACCACTCACGCTTTCTCCGTCTTTGCGGCTGCAGAACGGACCCTAAAGCTGCGGGGCTGCCTCTTCGTCCTCCCTGCCAGACCTCGGGACTCCAGTCACGGTAAGACAAGTGATCCATTGCTTGTCTCGTGTCTGAGCTGGGCTCAATCTCAAAGTGTTGCCGCGAGGCTTTTTTCCATCTTCGTGCGCTCTGTGGTCAGTGGTTCTCAAAGCTTTTGGAGTGCAGTTATCTTGTAGTGAAAGCTCCTCGGACCCACATCGTTGCTGGGCAGGGTCCACTCCTCACTGACTCAGAGAAGAAGATGAGAGAAGAAAACAGTAGAGTGGAAAAAGATGTGTCATTAAAACTGATTCTTGACGTGTTTTATGTCACTTGGGTAAAATCTAATAGCATTAAAAGGCAGCTTTGTCACTCTGGCTTCACAGCCGTGTTTGTTGCTGAGGTGGTCCGGGCAGCTGTTGAACAGAACCGATTCGATGGCTCTTGGAACGGGATGCAGCTGAGATCCCGGGCTGGTGATGCTGAAGTCTCCTGGTGCCAAACACAAAAGACGCAGCTGCCGCTTGTGTGCATTTATGTGTGTATGCGTGTGCTTGATCGCTGGTAGTCACGGGCAGACACGAGGGTGGTGTGGTGCCATGAGAAGCTCTCGTGTGTTGTGCGTGCACGCGCACCCGAGTGCCCATGTTCCAGATACTCATCTCCACATCAAAGTGACTGCTTTCGTATTGGTTTTGCTGAGACAAAAAAAAAAAAAAGTATGACGCTATTTAGGGTCTGCACTCCTGCAAAACGAACCGTTTTCAGCAGTAAAGAGGCGTGAATGAGGAGGACATGGAGGGGGGTTGAGATGAAGAGAAGATGAGGGGGGGGGGCGTGGGTGGAGAGGGAGTGGAGACTGATGTAGAGAGATGGCGCCCTACACCAGCTCTTTCTGCTACTTGTTTGATTTATCGCTCCTCAGATGCGTCTTGACGCGCAAAGCTTCGTGTGCCCCGGCGCTTTTAATCCTTGTCATCTCATAAAGTGATGACGAGGATCATCTCGCACTGAAGGACAGAGACCTATGACAGCCAACGGGAACACCCCTCCCTACACAAAGATGATGTTCTGCTACACCCCTCCACCTTGTCGCCCAGCTCCCTTGCCATCCAATTCCGCGGCCCTCCAGGGCCAAACACAAATTTAGAGACGTGAGGGACGACTCCCGCCGTGAGCGCTCAGGACTGATGCGACGTGACGAGCATCCGTGGAGATGAGATTTCTTCTCAGCTCCAAGTCTGGCTACAAGTTATAAAACAAATCGTTTATGCATCTCACTGTGATTGATGTGCATGGGGCCTTACTCATTTGGCCGTGCAGTGTAGTGGACCAGTGATGCAGGCTGTTTGGAGCAGAGCCAGGTTGACACAGTCTCCAAGGAAGCTACGACTGAATACAGAATAATGTTAAACTGCTTCACTGTGGTCATCATCAGCATTAGGAGGAAATTTTCCAACCCTCCATCTCCAATCTCTAATTTGACTTCATCCTCTCACCCTTCTTTAGTCTCGTCATTTCATCTTACTTCAACTTCCTTCAACTTCCTTCATCATCACCCACAAACCCATCCGCATAAGAGCAGCTGAGCTTCCACCACTTTGGGCGAAACAGTGTTCATAAAACTCAAATCGTTTTGTGGTTTCAAAGTGCTCATCTCCTTTTTTATTCCACCGGTCTCACCCTATAGCAACTTTTACGATATAGACACTTTCTGCAGACAGGCCTCTGAGGTTTTATTGAAAACTTCAGTGAGCAGGTAAACTGGCTGTCCCCTGGAGCCAAACATGCTCATACTCAAAAACGTCCCCAAAGATGCAACTATAGCGCAGATCTGCAACCAACGTTTGAGTCATCCTGAAATAACAGGTCTGCTTTTGTCTTCTTGTAAAATACAGTAACAATATGAGTGAATAACAATACACAACCAATTATTCGGAACTTTTACCGAGAAACAAGAAGTTCTCTGCTGAACAAAGACTTTTGTTTTCCTTTGTAGTAAATTTAAATCTACAAATCAAATTAAGAATCATCATGTTGGATCCAGGAAAATTGTGCCCATAGGTGTTATAGGGTGAACACGTCTTAGCTGGATCTGGAGAGAATGTTGTTTGACTGTGGTTTCCCCAACAGAATGGAAGTAGAAGTAAAATGAACACTGCACACGAGCATTTCAGAATGTGTGAAGACAGTGATGAGCTGCTGATGCAAATGACCCACACAGCTGGCCCGTTCCATGCTCTGAATATTAGCAAATGAAAATTATGCAAGCAGGTGAGAAATCCTTCTTAAAATGAATTTGAACACATTTTGTAACGATTTAGGGACCTTATATTAGTCATTCCAACTTCCTTACAGAAACGACAAATCATGTCAAGAACATAAATGTGAGATTTGAGCTTAACATTGGTTTTGATCAAATCTGAACGTAAAAAAATAAATATGTACATTTGTTTTCCAACATTTTGACCAGCTTCAAAATAGGAGGAGGCATTATTATTTCAGTTCTCCCGAGAATCCTTGGATTTTTACCATTTTCCACACAGGATTACATGTGACTACACAATTTTACTGTGATTTTATTTTATTTTTCCATTCATCCATTATCTTTTACCCACTTCTTCCTTTGCAGGTCGCAGGGGGTGCCCATGTCCATCACTGTGTGAGAAGCGGCGGGCACCCTGTAAAGGTCTCTCATCCATCACAGGGACACATAGAGACAAACAACCATTCAGTCTCTCTCACACACCTGGGGACAATTTAGAGTTACCAATCAGCCCAACATGCATGTTTTTGGTCTGTGGGAGGAAACTGGAGTATCTGGAGAAAACACACACGTGCACGGAAAGAGCATGCAAACTCCACCCAGAAAAGGATTTGAACCGGGGACCTTCTCACTGAGACAGCAGGTCTACCAACTGAGCCACCGTACCACCTTATTTTATTTTATTTAACCTTTACACAGTTAGTCTCATTGAGTCATGAGGACTCATTTTAAAGAGAGACCTGTTAGGGAGCTGATGGTGGGGTTAAGAGCCTTGCTCAAGGGCCCAGAGTCGGGAAAATGAGGGTGGAGGCTGGTGATGGTGTGTCAACTTTTCCACCCACATTTTGATGTTGTTTATCTGGGGAATCAAACCAACAATGTTATGATCACAGGCCCACCTTCTCTAACCTCTGCACCATCACTCCTCATAGTGATGAAGTGCAGTTCCTGTTTTCAGTTTTGATAAAGTTCATCTTGTTTTGCATGTTCATGTTTTGCATTCGGGCGGCACTGTGGAGCTGTGGTTGGAGCTTTTAACCTCACAGCAAAAAGCTTGCAGGATCACCTCCTAGCCTGGGAGTTCTCTGTGTGGAATTTGCATGTATTCCCCATGCAAAAGTAGGATTTCTATGATTTCTCTGAATATCTCCCACAAATCAAAAATGTCCCTGTTAGGTTCATGGATGACTGAATTGTGCATAGGTGTGCGTGAGTGAGAAAGGTTGTTTGCAGGGCCGGCCCAAGCCTCCATGGGGCCCTAAGCAAAATGTGGTTTGGGGCCCTTTATTTCTGTTAATAATGTGGATTACCGCAATCAACAGTCAGATCAACAGATCAAAACTCATTGCAACTCTGACAGTCCTGTTTACATTATCTTATACTGTATGTATGTATCATCTAGTGCAGGGGTGTCAAACTCATTTTCATTTTGGGCCACATCAAGCTCATGAATGTCCTCAAAAGTCCAGACATGGCAGAATGTATTGATAAAACTACCTGTTCACAAACCGGTAAAATATAACTTTCTCTGCATTTGATGACTACTTCTAAAAAACAAATACTCTGTTTGAATAATTTGACAATATAAAAATAAAAACTGATTAGATTTGACTGATAAAGTAATATTGATGTACACAACTGTTATCTTGGCATTCTGTTTATGTGGCCCTCTATGGTGTAGAGAGCCACAGAAATGGTTATGGCGGGCTGGATTTGGCCCACGGGGCTTGAGTTTGACACATGCGATCTAGTGGTACTAAAAGTAACAAAAGACAAAACAAATACCAGTATGCAATGTATTTTACAGCAAAAGTGTCCTCTGGTTTCTTATCTTTGGCTGCAAAGAACTGCAACAGTAATGTTTAAAATAATTTGTAATACAAGATAAAAAAAAAAAATCACAACTTTATAATGAAATTGTGTGTAATAGAATCATTGTTAGAAATATAATCATTGTTAAATAATTAAATAAGTAAATGCCACTTAGGGGCCCCCCTAGTGACCCTGGTGCCTAAGCAACTGCTTAGTTTGCTTATGCCTTGGGCCGGCCCTGGTTGTTTGTCATTATGTGGTTAGGACCAGTCCAGGGTGCAACTTGCCTCTCCCACAGTGACTGCTGGAGATACAGTTTTCCACAAAACAGCAAGGGAAAGCATGTAAAAAAAAGTGCATAGGTAGATGTTTTGTAATCACGAGTTTAAGTTTTTTGATTCTGTTCTGGACTTTGCTTCTTGTTTTACTTTAAGGTAGCTCCCTTTGGGTTTTGGTGAAGTTCCTGTTCCTTTGTCTGTTTGCAGGCAATTCACCTGCAGCATGTTAATAATGGAAAGTTCAGGTAGCCCTCTATTTTCACTTACTGCTTTTAGTTATGGTCTGACTCATTTATATCTTTTGTTCAACTTATTAAAGCTCCTTCCTCGACTTGCCCGCTTGCTGCCTCCTGTGTGCCTGCATTTGAGTCTTATTTCCACCATCCACCTTCCGATTTATGATGCTCATATTAGTGCGGGTATAGGCTCATACATATTGAGCTATAAAGAAAAAAAAAAATTCAGTGAAGTCAGAAACTTTGCTCTTGAGACACACATCTACTTTATTATTGTACCATGATAGAAGGTTTTAACATGGTGGGTAAAATGAGTATGAACTAATTTCAAAGTTAAACTTACATATAAAAAAAATACACTACTTTCTTCGATTTCCAGTTCCAGACATTGTCTGTTTATTAGTTTAATGAAAAATCACAGATACTTCATGTACTAGTTGTTGGTCTGGGACAACATGAGTCAAATCATGGGTTTGATCGGTGGTAATTATTGACCTGAGCTGACTGTGAAGCCCAAATGATGCATTAAAAACAGTGGAAGGAGAGGAAAATGACTGACTGAATTTGAAAAGGGGTTAAGATGTGCACAACTGAAGTAATGAATGGGTGGATGGATAAAAAATGAAATCTAGAGAATATTATGGGTCAAAACGCGGAATAAGAAAATTTAGCAAGTTAAATGTTGCTATTGTTAATGGATATGAAATAAATGTACAAGTAAACTTTGATAAACCAAATGATTATTAAAAAAAATTACAAGCTATGTTACTAAAGATCATTAGAAATAACATATATCTTCCCTTGTGCACACTGAGATCAGAATTGCAAGACAAATACAAGTAAAAGACACTGACTGAAAAAGTGATAGTAATTCATTTTTCTGTTTTTCACCTCAGTTTTTCACTTTGCTATTTCTTTTTTAACTTTCTTTCTTTGCTTTCATGAATCACTCTGTGTGTATCATACTTATAGTTTCCTGCATGTCTGTCTATCTGGAAATACTTTAGTTTGCAATGTTCTGCCTCTCCATTCACTGTTTTTCTTTTTTTTTTTTTTTTTCCTCGTTGCTTTCCTCCATGTCCCTCATCACAAATATGGGTAGGACAGGGAGAAAGATGGAGGGAGATGGGGACGGCTTTGAATGGTGTTTGTCTGCAACAATAACACCAGCACATTAGGGAGGGCAAATCTTGCCAACGTCTAACTGTTTATTCTCTGCCATTGTGAAATACCAGACTGTGACTGGTAGTGATAAGTGAGAGGGAGGAAAAACAAACTAAAAAACATTGACTGCTTTTTCAAATGGGTGCAGAAATGGTAGGAATGGAGATAGGGAAGTGAGGAAGACAAATAGCTTTAGGGCAGGACATTAAGAATTTTAGCCTGGTTGAATGGGCATAATATTGTACTGGCATTCAGGACTGCAAGCCGCAGGTCTTTTAGTAACAACTTTACTATACAGCAAATAATAATAACAGCATTTGTCTTAGAAAACATCATGTGCAGGGTGAACGATTCAAGTGACTCAAGTGAACCAGATTATTTTAGTGATTGGTTCATATTAGCCCATTTCCACAAAGTGAATGAATAACTGGATTTACCATCTATTCACACTGCTCAATTCAGATTTTTTGCAAAGATACAATTTTTTCTTTGTTTCGTAGTTGTTCACAGTATAATTTAAATGTGACCACAAACACAACACGACATGTTCACTGAAGTAAATATGGATGCTACACATGTTAGCCTGTGTGCATTAATTCTGAAGTTGTTATATTATAATGAGAGCAGACTAAATTATAATCTAATATATTTATTCTGGTTTGTGAGTACATTTGGTCCTGCCACTTTCCACTTATGCTGATGCAAAATTGCATTTAATAGATACAATGTGAAAGTAGAAAAAAAACCTGAAGTACTGATCCCACCACGCTGGTATCAATATGATCCGACAGCAACGGTTGTATCATGTTGAAATCTGATGTTGGCACAGATTCTCAATCATTCAGGTCATGGCAAATATAGCAGATAAAAAAAATGCAGCTGGTCTTATTTTTTGTAGCTGAAGGCGTGCAACATTCTGGCTTAAACTATATGTTTTTGGTATTAATAGCATTAATATTTGGATCAATCCACATTTCCCTACCTCAATTTTATACAAAAATTGATTGAACAACATGACTTTTCAGACTGACATTGCGTTGGTACTTTTAGTACCACATATGAAAGTGACCTGTGTTGGATAAATATATAAATAAATCAGATTTGTCACAGTAGAACTGTCAAGATTTTTAAAAAATAAATCAGATATAGGCATATTGTGAAAACACAGATTTAGACCAGTTTTGCCTGCAGTGCAAATTTGAGTTTGGCACAAACACACATTTTTGCAGCAAGGAAGGAAACATGCCAGGAGGTACAGAGCAAAGTGGAAATTTAAAAGTATAGGACTGAGTGTAGCAACACTAAACATAGGTACAATGACAGGAAAATTAAAAGTGCTTGCTTAAATGATGCAGAGAAGGAAGGTAGATGTGATATGTGTGCAAGAGACCAAGTTGAAGCGCAGCAAGGCTTGCCAAAGTGTCCAGTAATGGGTCTGAAGGTAGAAGTAGGAGGTCTACTGTATAATTATGTCAATGATTGTGCTCCACAGGTTGGATATGATGTAGAGGAGAAATAATAATTCTATGTGGAACTAGATGCATCAATAAAGAATATTCCTAGGCAGGCGAGAGTGGTGATCAGAGCAGATCTGAATGGTCATGATGGTGAAGGAAACAGAGATGAGGAGATGATGGGCAGGTTTGATGTCAAGGAAAGTAACCAGGAAGAAAAGATGGTGGTGGATCTTGAAAAGTGGATTAAAATGGCTGTAGTCAACACATATTTTCAAAAGTTGGAGGAACATAGCGTGACATATAAGAGTGGAGGCAGGAGTACGCAGGTATGTTTTGTGAGAAAAAAGTAACTTGAGGAAGATTGGGGACTGTCAGTTTGTGACAGGAAAGAGCATGACCAGACAGCATCAGATGGTTGTGTTAAATATGACTGTTGTAGTGAAGAAAAGGAAAATAAAAAAAGTCAGGGAAGAAGATCAAATGGTAGCAGTTGCGTTATTAAGAATGTTGTAAGGAGTTCATAGGGAAACTCTGGATGACTGGGCTACTACAGCAACAGTGATTAAAGAGGCAAGTAGGAAGGAACTCTGTGTGTCTTCAGGACAAATAATGACAAGGAAACTTCGTTTATCTAACTTGGTTGTGGAATATTGAAGTGCAGGAAGTTATCTAGAGGAAGAGTTTGCCAAGAAGACGGAACAATGAGAGGACTGAAGAGCATGGACAGGAATACAAGATAATGTAATGAAGGGAAAAGAAGGAGATAGCAAAGGCAGAATAGAAGGCATGTGAGAAGCAGTACAAAATGCTGAAGACGAGGTTAAAAAAAGAGAGTCAAGGCAAGATGACTGGGCGGAGAAATGATTCAGGAGTGAAAAATGACAAAAGGGTGGCAGCAAAGGTCAAAGGAAAAGCTTATGAGTAGTGAGACCACTTGAGTTGTATAGTTTGGAGATACTGTAGTGGCATTAACATTTAGACAGGAAGTCACAGAAATTAAGATGTTGAGGTTCTCCTTGGAAGTGACAAGAATGGATAAGATTAGGAACGAGATTAGGAAATTAGGAATGAGACCAACAGATGTACAGCATATGTTGTACAACTGGGAGATTAAGTTAGAGAGGCCAGGACAGTGGGTATATTGGTAGAAGGATGTTAGAAATGCAGTTGCCAGGAAAAAGACAAAGAGGAAGGCTGAAAATGAACTTTACTGATGCAGTTAGAGAGGACATGGAGCTGGAGTGAGGAAAAATTACACAAATGACATCAAGAGATGGAGGAGTATGACTCGCTATGGGAACCCCTAAAAATGGAACAGCATGAAGAAGAAAGAATTTAAACTTTGATAAAAGGAAGGCTACTTAGACCTTAGGTCCTCATATGGACTTTACATTTTCTCCTCCTCATATTGTCTGAAGTACACAAGGTTGACAGGGTACTTTGAGTGAGATTAGCCAGGATTGACACGTGTCAAGTGGCTTTGACCCCAGTTCTAGTATAAAATTAAACCGCTTGCATTTAGGGGCAACTCATAAACAAATGTTTATTTATTTATTTTTATTTTGTGAGCACATTTCATTTTTAGCTTAATTTTGGAATACAAAGCCAGCAACATAACTATTAACTTAGACACCTTATCTTTGTAAAACTTTATTTTTCAACATTCAAAAGTGATTGATGATGGCTAGAAAAGCCGTTTTCAAGGTTTGAAGTTACCAATGTGACACGTGTTGTGTATTAGTTTGCCTCAGGCTCCAAATCTATAGTTAAGAAGAATCAGTATATAGCAAAGGATTCTGTTTGTTAAAAACCCTTCAGTTTAGGAAGATGAAGGATGCTGTACTTTGCACCCTAACACAGTCATACATTACATGTCTACTCACAATTCTCTTAACTTCCTGGCATGGCTTTCCTTCTGATACCATCAACTACAAGGCCTTGCTAAGACAGATGTATACGTTCTAAAATGTGTTTTATAAATTTCTCTTGGCCAAAGCAGACCCACTAGTTAGTGTGAATACTTATTCCAATGGTATTTTAAAACCTTTTTTAGTCAGTAAATAAAGATAAAAATATTTGTCATGGTGAAAGAAATCTATCTACAGGTACGTGTAAATAATCAAATAATATATCTCCTCTGGCTCTTGCTCAAGACACACATGTCTCCTCTCCCTCCCCCTGTTCTCCCTTTCCCCATGCTTCTGCTCTCTGTGTGTCTCAGAGCTCCTGGTACACATCTCCCAAAATGAAAAATACTGTTCTGGATCTGACGAGCTGGACTTTCAAAGAAATTGACAAAATATTTTCAACAAAACTACAGGGTCCTGGAGAACCCTCTTGCCCAGCTGAGACTAATGCTGTGGGGTACATCAGAGATCAGCTGATGTGTCTCATAGTTCTGTCTCAGGAGGACGCTGAAGACGTTAATATTTGAATTTATGATAGCAGGGGTTCTGCTCGTTGGCATGGGCGGAGCTCTGTTTTATCAACTTGAAGAAGACATCGGCAGTAGTTTTGGTCATGGCAACGCTTCCGAGTCTGTACTTGGTACATGCTATGTAGACCCAAAATCATGAGCTGAACTGAATGCAGGCAGTTTGTGAGAATTGCAGGCCACCTGCAGCTTCTAGGACTCAACAGCATGTAGGATCGACGTTGGGGAGGATCATAATGCAGATCAGTGGAGAGGAATACCCATACATCTGGCAATTTGGATTGAGAAAGTACCAGCAGGACTCAAGGCAAGACAAGAAAAAACAGTCTGCCTGAAGAAAATCAACAATTGTGGCTTATCTGAATCTGACTCTCCTGTTTAGCTTCAGATACAAGCCTACTATCCGATACCCCCACCCAAAAAAAAAAAAAGTCTGTGCAGGCTTACCAGAACTACCGGCTGAAATAACATCATCAGAACTGTGGCCTATTTGAAGGTGCTCATGGACAAATCTCAACGACTTGACATCAAATGCATATGTAATGTGTTCATAAATGTGCTTGCTGGTAGAGTTTTTTTCATGTCTTAAATCGTGTCCTAATAGGACAAGATGTGAAGAGATCTTTTTTGTAACACCACTATCCACCCTCATGGCGTTTTCTCCTTTTCTATCTAAAAGTATTCTGAAAAGGACAAGAGGCCACGCAGCAGCAACGTGCACTCAGCCCATCTTTCGGACGACTGTACAAACATGATCTCACTGTATCCCGGTACAATGATAATAGAGCTTATTCTGATTCTGATAAAAATGGTGCAATGATAAAAGGTTATACAATGTAATTAAGCACACTAACAAAAAATAAAGACACATTGTTATAATTTGATTAAAGAGTAAAGGCTAGTCTCTTAAAAAAAAAAAGTTAGCCAAAGCACATCAATACTTCAACTAATTAAATCACTTTTGGAATTTTCCCTAAGATCCTGATATGCCAGAAAAGAGGAAGAAAAACCTCCATAGAAGCATCATTAGCAAGTAGCACAAATCATTGCCAAAGATCATTGCATTGCCTCCTGCTTCTTTGTTTCATCTATCCAACTTTTTTCTTCTGTTAAACTCAGCAAGGCATCCGCTTGGATGTTTAAATATTCAAAAAAACAACTTTCAGGGCACCTTCAGCGCTACATTTTGAAAGTTTGCTTTTCTACGCCTGAGATTGTCAAAGATTGAAGCTGAAGAGGTACATTAGCAAGTTTCACAGACCAAAGCTGGTGTTTATCAGATGTCTTTGCCTCAGGCTCAACAGTGTAGTCTAGATTGAGTCCTACTGTCACATCCTAGCAAATACAATGCTTTAACAGATCCTTACCAGCAAATTTTATTCTGTTCTTGAACCCTGCAAGAAGCCCTGCAGCTTAGCTTTTTTTTTGTTGTCATTCTATGTTTTACCTCTTGCTGGTCTCTTTATCTTGAACTACAGGTACTTGATAGCTGGAGTGGAAGTAGATGAAAATCACAGGGCCTAGAAAAAATAACACTCAAGTCTGAGAGCATTTTATAACTTTTCCATTAATTTTTACCTGCTTTTTGTGCAGGGTCATGGGCAGCTGGTGCCTATCTCCAGCAGTCAATCTGCGAGAAGTGAGATATACACTGAACAGTTGGCCAGTCCATCACAGGGCCACATAGAGATAAACAAGACAAACATCCTTTCACACTTTCACTCACACCTACTGACAGTTTAGAGTTGCCACATGTCAGAGTCAGAGATTGTTTATTGTCATTTGCACTCCGTGTGGTACATGTGGTGGAACTAAAATGTAAAATAAAAGAGTAATCATAAAAACACAAACAGCAGCACAAACATGAGTCTGTGTGAGCAGATGAGCACGAATGAACACAGCAACATGAAACAGATCAGCAGC
>JARVGS010000548.1:19003568-19016476 GCA_031762315.1 Hypsolebias antenori
TATATATTTATTTTCTTTTTTCTTTAAATATGTATCAGCATTTCTACGGCAGCAAATGACACTACACTGTGCTTTCGGTCACTTGCTCATGCCATACTATCTCACTGTAAGTGACATGACTATGAAATACAACAATGAAAAACAGTGACGGCTGGCCAGAGGGCTATAAGGCGCTGCCCCACCACTCACCATATTACCTTAAAGACATAAAAAAATGAAATAATAAAATAAAAATATTTTTAAATATATTTTGGGTTGTGTAAAATAAATATGCTATAGGTGATGACTAAAGTTGTTTCTTTCAAAAACGTTGTCTCTGATGGATGACGTATTTCTGCCCTGGGGTCGCAAGAACCTTTGCCATAGACTCTTGTTAAAAGTTGTACATGCACAGTTAGCTCCTCTTCATTATAAGACACAGGACTATTCTGGGAACAACTGTCCTGCGCCCAGAGTACGGGTGAACTGTACGGATTGTGCTTCGAGTCCCAGAACAGATCGTGTAGTGACACTTTTTTTCCTTTAGTTAAGCAAATGGCAAGTATACAACAAACTAACAAATGATGTATACAGAAGAACACAGCAATTACACGAACAATCGACCAGAGGTGTTACTGAGTAGAAAAACTGAGTAGAACAATAGTAGAAAAACTGAGTAGAACAATATCTTAAATGTATATTTACCCAAATGCCATCTATGATGAGGAGTTGTATGCAGCCACAACCCTCCCCGAACAACTTGCTGTTTGTTGTAGACTATACCAAAAATAACATCATGATTTGGCAATAAAGGGCTATTAAGTTTGACTGGATAGAACTGTCCAGGTTTCCATGAGGTTTCACCCCCCATGCAGCTGTACATGGGGCAGTTTTTGTGTGTGGCTACACATATAGTAACAGGCGGTGACATTTTAGATGGTAAACAAATGTGAACTGCTTGTTTGATTTCTACCCCCAAATGATCTGCATTGAGAATGCCACTGGCATTTTGTATTTTCCACATTGTAAACAAGCTTTTTTTTTTCCTGCTCCAGAGTCCATCAACACCCTCGCAGGTGCTTTGAGTTATAAAGGAATAAATTGGTTTTCCGGTCCAAATAGCTTCACGCTACATTGTAAAATGTGCTGATGTCATCAGAGTTGTTAATAAGAACTGGAAAGGTGTTTGCTGTGTTCTCAGCTGTGAACAAATAGGCCAGGAAGCCAAAGAAATGGCAAAAGTGGTTTATATTCACATATATGTGTGTTTTAAATTCAAATGTATCTTAGAGCCTAATAATTTTGGGTTGTTTTTGTTTCTTTAATAAAATGCTATTTTCACAGGGCTTTAGATAACGACAAAAAAAGTTAAATCGTGCCATCTGGACCAGTTTCTTTAAGTGAGAAACATTTCATCCCCCATCCAAAGGGCTTCCTCTGTCTGCAGTCTGCCAACCAGATATGTCCCATAAGTAGCCTTCACTGCTGTGTTTCAAGCCAACCTCCTGTTGGAATCTCAAAAGTAGGGTTTTAACACACGCAGAAAACACCCGTTTCTCACTTAAAGAAACTGGTTGGCAGGCTGTAATAGACTGAAGAAATCCTCTGGATGGGGACGAAACGTTTCACATTTAAAGAAACTGTTCCAGATGTCACGATTTAACCTTTTTTGTTGTCTACCGGAAAGATTAAGCTTGCAAACCTTTGACTTTAGATTACATTTGAAACTAGCTGCTCTTTAGTCACTAAACAAAAGGAAATCTGTTGTCTGTAACATGTCTATGTTCATTTACAAAACACTAAAATACATACAAAACAATCCACATTACTAATAAAAATTTGAATGTAAAAAGGAGAAGCAGGTAAAGATAATGAATGGATGGATGGACTTTTTGCTTGAATTTTTTTGTTTATTGTAGCCTATAGATATTCTGCATCTGCATTAATGTACAATATTCATGTCTAATTCTTTGCCCATTATCAGTTAAATCAGGTTACATTTCATTTATAGAGGTCTCTTCTTTAAGTAATTTAAGTAGTCTTTAAGTTAAGTAGTACTTTGAGTACACTGTTGTCGTTCTTTATAGGCATTCTTGCTCATTTGAACCTGTACTGTAGATATCATATCTTAAGGAGTGTGTATGTTGTGCAGGCAAGGGGATGTTTTGTTTTTCATGGCAAAGTACAGAATTACCTGCCTCAGCTGCTGAGTCACTGCCATTAATCCAACATCCCATCAAGTTTGGGCAGATTATGGCCGTTTTGTGCAGTGGGCTGAGGAGTATTTTACTCTATTTTTCTTGAGACGGAGATGATATAAATTCTTTAAATCAGATACACACACAGATTTATAATTGCCAAATATGTCTAAACTGAGATTTTTACGCTTTCGTTAATCTGAATAATTCATTTACAAAAGGTTTATAAGCTTTGTAATTTTGTATCACACACATTCATTATTATTATTATTTATTATGCCAGTTTCTTTAACCCTGTTTTACCCATATGAACAAATGCCCCACTCATAAAGACAATAACTAACAATACGTCCTTGACAAAACATAGTTTTAGTGCTGCTGATTAAATTTAATCCAGAATGTGAAATTTTCAGAAAAGTGAAAAAAAATTTTTTTAAATAATAATATTAATAATAATAATTATTCTGGTGAACTGTGTTTTAATGATTCTATGAGAAAAAAAAAACAATAAATTATTATTTCATATTAAAGGAACAAAAAAATCAGTTGCAAGTTGAACAAAACATCTTTTGATTGATAGTTTCTTTTGTCTTTATGTGTGGATGTCACTGGCTCATCAAACGTCAGTGCTGTTTATACTGATTCATTTCTTGCTCGGCTCTGACTTCATGAACGAGTGCAGCTAAAAAGTTAGAAAGGTTCATAAAAAAACTAATTTCCAGCATCTACGGAACAGCACAGGTACTCTAAACCAGGCTGTAAAACCTCCAACTCAGGTGACTCATTACAAGATGGCCAGAAACCTTGGCTAAATTACTCCCACCCCATCACTTCCCCTCCCTCCTGTCTGGTGGCCTTTTAGCTTTTTGTGCTGCAAGCCCATCTGGCATTTGTCAAAACTGACATATTTTCAATCCAAGCCAAGGTGTAGACAAGAAAACTAATAAAACGTGTTAAAGCAATCTGTATTAGTTCTCTATAGTGTGAATTAGCTGCAGGTTAAAAAAAAATCTTGCAGTAACATTATTGGATGAAAGTTTATATGTAAGTATTTTTTGTGGTGGAAAGGCCACAGGGCCAGATGTTTTTTTTAACATGTTAGAGCAGCCGGGCCACTTAAAAGTTGATTAGATACTCCCAGCACTGAAACTAAAGACACAATGGGAGAAGAAAAAGTCCCCTCAAGTCATCTGTAAAACAAAGAAAAAAAAATATTTGCAGCCTACCCTCTGAGTAATACAGCAGTCCCTTGATTATCACTGGGGTTACGTTCCACACCCACCCACAATAGGTGAAAAACAGCAAAGTAGGAATGCTATTTATTTTAGTATTTATATATTTTAAGGCTTTATAAACCCTTCCCACATTCATGCAATGTTCTAAACTCTTTGCACTGCAAAATTTTATATGGGTACTCACCAGTTCTGCAGACCTATCCTGCAGCGACAAAGCCCTCCGCCCCATCCAAGTTGATGTGTATGCGGATAAATGAGCTTCAGGAAGCTTCAGGATCATTTACAACAGTTCTATGAGCTTAATAGGTACATTATTACTTCTGACTTTGCATTTCAAAACATTCCCTCCATTTCAGCAGAAAGCAGTGGCTGGAAGCACTGTTGGCTTCTGGGTAGTGTAGTTATTTTGACTGGTGTTACAGTGTAGGCTTACTGAAGGAAAACAACAAAATGGTGGCGTGTGTCCTAAGTATTTTTTTCATTAACTTTTTATCCCGTACTGTCCCAATCACGTGAGATATATTAGTTGACAATTGTGTGTCGTGTACAATCCTAATAAACTGCAAAAGCGTGAGTCCGTGAAAGTCGAACCGCAACTACAGGTAGTCCTCGGGTTACAACAGTCTCAAGTTACGACGTTTCGAGGTTATGACGCATCTCCCTTATTTCGAGTTACGTGGTTTCACGCGATTTTATGTCGGTTTTACGATGTAAAACCGCGACGCAGCGGCAGAAGAATACAGTATTGTATTTCACTATTAAATGTACTGTACAGTATTTTATGTGTTTTTTGACAATTATGTAGGGTACTGCATTAGGATAGGCTAAGTGCTTGGTAAAACAGGTACCGTACATGTATATGGTACGTTAATTACGTACGTTACGACTTACGTCAAAAATAGGTTTACAACGCTATGTAGGAACAGATCTATGTCGTAAGTCGAGGACTACCTGTACTGTATGTTATATCTTAATAATTAAATGCAAATACAAATACGTTTTCACAATGCTAAAATGTTTTTGTAATTTACAAGTGCCTAAGTTCACATATTTAGCTTGAACTGAGCTGGCAAAACAAACAAACAAAAAAAAAAAGAACTTTTATATTTGGCATAGATTATGTATGTATGTATGTATGTATGTATGTATGTATGTATGTATGTATGTATGTATGTGGCCAAGATGGTGTAGAGGCAGGGTAGCTGACTCAGGACCTGAAGGTCCTGGGTTCGATCCCCAGTCATTGCGCATCTCGTGGTTTCTCAGAGTAGGAAATCTTATCCTCTGTTGCTCCCCGGGCAGCTTTCAATAGCTGCCTACTGCACCACCTGGTGGTGGATGGGTTAAATGCAGAGAGCCAATTTAGCGGGAACATACAATGATAATCCATACACATTAATACCTACATAGTGCTAATTTACGTCTGCAGGGCACTGTAAAACAAGTAAGTAACCCATGTTGACAAAATGAGTCGCAATGCGGAATATTTCAATATTTCTGAATTCTCCATCTCAAAGGCTTAAAAATGATGCATAGTTTGTCAAAGTTTGACAATTTATCACATTATTTTAAATTAACGTGCTGTTTTTGGTGACCAATTTTAAAATTGATTAGTGTAAAGTGGGTTTGTTCAAGCTAACACTATTTTCTGAACTTCAAACCTTAAAGACTGATGAACTTGAAGGATTAAATATAATACGGTTATGGTTTTTGAGCAGATTTTCCATCAACATCCTCTGAGATTGTTCTTTTTCCTTACTGAAACAGTTGAACAATTTGCAGCTAAGAATGAAGCAGACGAAGCAGGAGAGAAGTTATCACAGTGATTAGATCACAGGCCAGCAGGGTATACATGCCTCAGGAGACAGCCTTGAAAACCTTCTGTTGTCTAATTTTAGTACTAAGTACCTTCTCCTCCAGATGCTCTGCTGCAGTTACAGTAAATACCAACCAACCTTAAAAATGAAAATTATTTCTCGGCTGTGTAAACGAACAGTGAACAGACTCAGAACCTGCTTGACACAATGTTTAGCGTGAGTTGCAATTTCAGCTGTTTGATTTCCCTTGTGTTTGTTATGGCTCCCCTTCTGGTCTCCATTAGGGCCTCTGCAATAACTAATCACGTACACCCACACACACACACACACACACACTGTATTCACACAGTTTTCTGCGCTGATTTCACCTTTATGGGCTTCATCACTTTTTTTCCTTTTGACCCACAGTAAATCTCACCCCCAAACGCATCCACGCCTTCATCTTTTCTAGCGCTCAGATTTAATTAAAATGCTCGGGCCAACATTGATGTCGTTCAGCCAGGACATATTAAGGTTGGCTCAGAACGAAGGGCCACTCCCACTTGGTTTGGTCCTGAACATATGTGTTCTGACGTCTTTTAAAGTTCGATAAAACTGACAGATGTAATCTGTTCAGAGTGATGAGTGCGCATGTGAGGCAGAAGAATCTTTGATCTGTGACCAGGTGTCAAGGGTAATTTATAGCGTTTACTGAAATGTGTTCACACAACTGAAGTTATGTGATCTTCATTCAGTTTTACTGATGGGATTGACCAGAAGTTAATGAGCTCTCAGTAAGGTAGTTCATTTTGAAAGTCTGTAGAGCTGGGCCTAATTTTACCTGCCATAAGTAATCTGAGTTGTTTGTCGGGATAACCTAGGAGGCAGACATTTCTCTGAAATACCTGTTTTATTTTTAATAACTTGCCTGCAAATCAATTGATGACCTGAGCAAGGTCACTGAGCAGAGTGTGATTTTTATTGCCCACGAATAGCAGGCAATCCTGTAATGTATTTGTGTGTATTTGTGTGTTCATTTGTCTGTCTGTTGAAGCATCTCACGAACAGCTGTATGTATTTTAATGAGAAGTTCAGAAAGGAATCACTTTTGTACATCTACAACTAGTTTTTGGAGTCAGCTCAGTCCGAGACACCTGCCACAGTTAATTAACATTAAAGTGTACAAATATGAATGTAACTCAATCAATTTTACAGATATTACGGTGATATTCAGTATAGTTGTAGCTGAGAGTCTTTTTCATCACATACTCTGATTACTAACAGAAAGCACAAGCCCTTTGTTTAAAACTTTGTAGTTGAATTTTGGAGTCAATCATGTCTGTAAATAAGTCAAATACTGGACTTTTTTGAATTACACTCTCATTGGATGTGCGTCTACAGTTTTATTAACCTTTATTTAAGCAGGCAAATCCCATTGAGATCATAGATCTTTTTTGCAAGGGAGGAGGCCTGGGTCTGAAGGCAGCCTAACAGGTAACACAAAAATAGCTTAACTACTAGGGAACACCTCAGGAACACCTAATGAACGAGTCAGGAGCTAATGGGTAGTTAATCAGTACTTACTGGGGAACACACTGCCAAGCCTTATTAGGGGACTACTGGTTAGTTACCATGCAAATGAAGAGGCATTAATCAAAAACTAATGGGTAATTACCAAAGAAACCAAAGAGGAACAAATCAGGAGCTAATGGTTAGTTAACCAGTACTTACTGAGGAACACACCACCAAGCCTTATTAGAGGACTACTGGTTAGTTACCACAGAAACAGAGGAGAAATTCTCCATGTGGGTTCTGAATAAACTCTGTACCAGTGAGGTCACAGCTTGTACTTGCCAAAAACCTGTTTCCCCGTGATTAATAATTTAATTGGAATCTTACCACTGATTATCAATTTCATAATCTTGTACTGGTGTCATCTTAACTATGTCTGACTATCACTTACTGATACTAAATCATTGCCTGGCTATTATTTTGTTCACTGATGTAGTGAAGCATCATACCAAGTACTTACTGAGGAACCAATCATTACTTAATCACTACCTGACCATTACCTACTGGTTGCTTGGCTGTGTGTTCCCCTTGTAGGCACTGGTTAACTCCCCACTAGCTCCTAATTCGTTTCTCTGTGGTTTCCTTGGTAACTACCCATTAGTTCTTGATTACTTCCTCTTCATTTACAAGGTAACTAACCAGTAGTCCCCTAACAAAACTTGGCTGTGCGTTCCTCAGTAAGCACTGGCTAACTACCCATTAGCTCTTGATTTGTTCCCTATTCTTTCTGAGGCGTTCCCTAGTAGTGAATCAAATTTTGTGTACCTTATTGTAAAGTGTTACCCATTTTACAAATTCTGAGCAAAATGTTTAGTTTGGTAATAGACAAAAAGTGTTCCCATCACATACTTCAAGTGTTTTAAGATAAAAGGTTTTTATTTAAAACTTCAGGATGTAAAGATGTGAGCAACATGTATTTCTTCAAGAATTGCTAGTTTTTCAGAGTGAGTTGTTTGAGCTGTTGCCTCACAGTAAAAAAGGTCAGCGGTTTTCTTTTTTACCTTTCTGGGTGGAGTTTACTCTTTAAATGCATGCATGTGTTTTTTTCTGTGTGCAACTCAAAAAGGCTAAACCGGATAAAATAAACTACATTGATTGATCATTTTCTAGAAAAACAGTATTAGTTAATGTTCACTATACACAAATGATTTACAAAAATCTAATAGCTAAAGGTATTTTTGTTTTGACAAAGAAACCTTTACAATGTGATTTAAAGCATGAGCGCCTGTGAAATGTGTCCAATTGTATTGCTCGGCGTGAGATTACATTTGCTATGCACTTACTTTTTTGCTGTTCAGATTATTACAGTCTTAAAAACATTATTTAGATAAATAAATTGGCATACCTGTATTTTTGTGGTAACAGCCCACATTCTATATTGTTTCTACAATCAACACAGCATTTGAGTATAAATGATATAGCAAAATTGTGATTTCTTCAATTGCATTACAGTCCAAGCAGCCAACATTTTAAAGACTCCAGAAGTCTGTTAAAATGGGCTGTAAAATGGTGGCGCTGCGACACCTTTAGATTAATTAGCAGAATGTAATTGTACTATGCATGTAAAATTTATGTAGCTGTCAAATGCCTGTCGGTGGACCTGACACTGTGGAGCAGCTGAGCAGATGGAAGCCCAGACAGATTGATGGAGTTGGAGAAAGAAAGCTGAATCCAAGGAGGAAACAAAAAACTGGATAAGGTGAAGGGGAGAAAGAGAGAAGGATGGTGATGACAGAGACTGATTAGAGGACTGACTGAGACACAAACAGCAAATCTTCTGTCCTACTGCGCTGTCCACAGAGTAGAACACAGCACTTTGAAGATGATGGAGCGAAGTAAAAAACAGGGAGTGGGAATGAGAGCAAACAGGATAAGGATAAGACTGATAACAATATTGCAAACAGACATATACTGGTGTGGCACGGTGGTGCAGTTGGTAGAGCTGCCACCACTCAGCTAGAAGATCGCCAGATCAAATACTGACTGGGGTCCATTCTGGGTAGAGTTTGAATGTTCTCTACGGGCATGCATGGATTTTCTCCAAGCACTCCGGTTTCCTCACAGACCAGAAACATGCATGTTAGGCCGATTGGTGACTCTTAATTGTTCCTAGGTGTGAGTGAGAGTGAATGGTTGTTTGTCTCGTTTGTCTCCCATGACCCAAAATGGAAGAAGCGGGTAAAAGATAATGGATGGATGGATGGTAATTAATGTTAATTTAATTCAGTAATCATGTAAAACAGCTAGATGATATATACAGTGGCCCTAAGGTGTAAATGAACATTTGAAAAAGCAGAATTACATTTGAAAAAACAGGCAACAACCATTCACTTTCTCACTCACACCTAGGGACAATTTAGAGTTACCAATTAGTCTAACATGCATGTTTTTGGGAGTGGTGGTGCAGAGGTTAAGCAGGTGAGCTTGTGATCTGAAGATCGCCGGTTCAAGCCCCGGTACCGACAACATCAAAATTGTGAGTGGGATAAGTGAAGCAGTCACACCTGTCTCCACCCTCAACTGCCCCACTCTGGGCCCTTGAGCAAGGCCTTTAACCCACACCATCTGCTCCCCTGGGAACCCTAGATATCAGCTCTCTGCTCCACACAGAGGGCTGTGGTAGCTCGGTGGTCTGTGGTCCTGTCAGGAAGGGCATCCGACGTGAAAACAATTGCCAAGTCTTTGTGCGACTAGTTTACTGTGGCGACCCCTGACAAAGGGAAAAGCCGAAAGAAGAAGAAGAAGAAAAAAAAAAAGTATGTTAAGGAAAGGAAGCTTTAAGATTTATTTTTATTAACAATTGTTAATAAATATCATGTCAAACGGATTTGCTTAAAGGCTTAATTTAAAAAAAAGGTAATTTTTTTCTGGGTTTGGCCCTCTAATTACTGGTAATCCTTTGGGTCCGGGTAGGGGTCAGAAAAATAAACTACAGGTTTGGTCCTGTCCAGTCTGGATTTATTAGGCCTGAATGCAACTTTAACATTGTGTACAACCTCACATTGCAGGACATCAAACTCTGAGTACCGTATTTTTTGGACTATAAGGCGCACCTGATTGTAAGGCGCATAAAGCAAAACTAAATCATTTTGACAGCTTTTGAGCACCGTGTACCACATAAAATCGTTGTGATGTCAGTAAGCACAACAAGAATTTATACATAAGTTTCACTGTCAAGTTTTGAGAAAATTAAAGGATTTTAAGTGCGCCTTATAATCTGGAAAAAAAAAAAAAGGTATACAGTACAGTATGTTGTGGATGACTCTCAGCTACAACCTCATAGATTTTTACTTCACCATCTTTATAGCCATTTTTATGTTGGCTAATGTTGATTAGCCAGCAGCATGATGATGATTTTTACTGTTAATCTGTCAGCTGTAAATCCAGTGGTTATTGTGTGACGTCAAATTAAGGGGAATTCAACAGTTTCTCAATCTTCAATCAATCTTCACAAAGATGGATTCCTTGACTCATCCCTTGAAGTAAAGGAAACAAAGGAATAAATGAAACCATCTGTGTGAAGAGAATCCATCCATTGTTGAACAGGGGTGGAGGCCTCCATGTTCAACTATGCGGTTATTTCTAGCATCACTCAGCCCTGTGAATAGCAAGCGGCCACCAGGGCACTAACAACTGGTCGTTAGGCTGGTGGTTCCAAAGCAGCGGAGCTGTGAAGTTTGCACTGGTCCTTATACAGTAAGTGAATGTAATAAACAAGTGCTGCATACAGACAGTTATGGAAGCCTTTAACAGCTGTTTAACGTATCAACGACAAATGTACAATGATCTGTCACTTATCAATGGGCACCTTTAAGTGCTTATATGGAAATTCCCAAGCTTTTCTAGTGGGTATATGGCGTATACTAGCGTATCACGTAGACTGCACCAATGGATGGACCTTCCTTTTGCATGTGAACAACAAGTGTTGGCTGCCACCAGCAAACTTATTGATCCACTGCAAGAAGGTGCTATTTATAAGACCGAGGTTGCTGCAGCTCCTCAGACTGAAGAAGTCTTTTGGAAAAAAAAAAGACGAAATGTTTCAACAAAGGCAAATCCGTCCAGACTCCATCTTGTTAGATTCATCCAACTAGATTATTAAGGGTGCATCAGGACACTCAGATAATCTAGTTTAAGTTTGAACGCCGTGAAAAATCTCTAATAAAGCCTCTGTTTTGAAGCTTTTAGTTTTCACCTTTCACACAGAAATGTTCTGTCAGTATTACATCCTCATGTAAGCTGTGAGAGAACGTAAGTCAGGTCTGAGGTACTTCATGGGTCACCTCAGCAACTGACCAGCGTTAAGTCACTCAAACGGCTCTATATAAGACAGTCTCTGTCAGGATTAGGTCCACTGACCCACACCGCCTGGGCTGCTTACATAAACATCGTCATAACAGGTTTGTTGTATATAACACACACACACACACACACACACACACACACACACACACATCTCACAGTATAACCTACATTCGTGTCACTGTTGTGGGCCTGAGCCTTCGTGTCACACGACTGAATTATAGGAATGTTTTGAGCTTGCTAAGAAGATGCATGTCTTAAAGTTACATTTACTGCACGGGGTGTTGTCTCTCTCCTGCTGTGACCGAAGCGTTTTAATTCAGGATGTGAGTCTCAATCAGCAGGTGAATGCTGGTCTAATCAGACAGCCATATGTCCTCCTATCGTCTAGCTGGTTAAGATCCCCCACACCCGTTCATTGATTAGTGCGTAGGCTGATTATTATTTCTTGTGTGAAAAATGCTAATTAAATGGCTATCTAGGTTTAACTGTCCAACAAAGGATGTCCAGATTCTTGGATGGAAGAGCAGAGGTTATGTTATTTTCTAGGCAAATCAAAACTCCATGTGAGATTTATTTATTAATTTTTTTTTCAAAAATCTGTCACCGTGTCCTCCCACTTGGCCCATCTGTGTAGTCACAGGAACCGCTCCTGCCCAGTCTCTTTTTGGGTCACAGCAGCGAGTCGAGTAAACTGCAAGTCGCTTTCCAGATCTCGGTCAAATCGTGGACACATCACACAGTCTAACGCTAATACCCCTCACACACGCACACACACACACACACACACATCCTGTTTGTGAATTTGTCTCGTGTTCCTAACACATCTCATCTGCTGTGGAATTGAGGATTGAATTTAGGTCACGACCGTTTACCTTATTATCGAGCAATTTTGTACGCAGCGAGCGAATAAACTGCGGTGACGCCTTAATGCAGATAAAGCCCCAGTGAAACCGGCCACCGTGCAGGAAGAGTTCATCCCATTTCAGCAGCTGATGAACATCTGTTCAGCATTAGTGGTCACAGCTCTGTGGTCCGTGGTCCTGTGGTTACAGCGCACAGCTCAACTGATGATCTCAAATCATCAGGTGCAAACATTTTCGGTAAAAACACGAAAATACTAGATACATTTTATTCTATCAGAAAATGAAATGAAATAAAAGCTAAACAAAAATGTTGGAATGAGCAGAAAAAGCTGAAATTAAGTTGCTAAAAACACATAACACCAGCTTAAAGCTAAAAGGAACAACAGACTCTAAAAGGTAAAACTAGCAAAACGCAAACTAGGAACAAAAAAAATTCTAAATGCGAGCTAAAAGTAGCAAAACATTTGCCAAAACAAAAGATACCTACCAAAAGGGTAACATTTGAAAAAAGCTAGCTAAATGCTGAAAGCAACCAAATGCTAGCTAAGCTCTAAAAGTAGGAAAGTGCTAGCTAAAAGTAGCAAAAGGCAAATGCGAAAGGTAGTAAAAAGTTAACTCAAAGTAATTAAGTGATCTCAATAGCTTTCTAAGGGGAAAACATCTGTAAATAAAGTTCAATATTTTAAATATACTCAAAGAGTGGTGGCGAAGAGTTTGGAGAAGGCGAGCCTGTGATCGGAAGGTTGCCGGTTCAACTCCCCAGACCAACATCAAAATGTGGGTGTGAAAGGTGACGCACCCACATCTGCCTCCACCCTCCTTTGCCCTGCCCTGGGTCCTCCAGCAAAGCCCCTAACCCCCACCATCTGCTCCCCCTGGAGCCCTAGATGGCAGCTCTCTGCTCCACACAGATGGCTGTGGTAGCTCGGTGGTCTGTGGTTGCATCACAAGGGTCATCCT
>JARVGS010000548.1:19173830-19186338 GCA_031762315.1 Hypsolebias antenori
CTTACACCACAGCTAAATTGACTCAATTTTTTTTTTTTTTTTTTTTTTTTGTAGGTTTCAGTCAAAATTGGTCTGGCGGGTGAAAAGCTGGACATGTGTCCACACTAACAACAGGGAACTCCCATGTAAACAATTAGATCTTTTACAGGCTTATCAATTAAAGTCAAAAGTCTAATTCATTTGTAAAGCACAGTTCAAACAGCAGCTGTTTCCAAAGTGCTTCATAATAAGATCAAGACAGTAATACAGGAATAAATAAATAAAAATTAAATTAAAAATAATAACAAGAAATATTTAGGCTACATTAGAATGAACCCACAAGCTAATTTATGGGTGTATATAAGCAGCTACTTTGCATACCTCACACATAAAGAGATGCAAACTATTTGTGCACAGTTTTAATGCATTCCCTCTTTACTGCTGCATAAATATACGTTTAGTTGATCAGTGATCCACCACTCCATCGATTTACAAAAATTGGACTAAATGAGCAGGACTTTGGGCTGTTTTATTTATTTATTTATTTATTTATTTTTCTTAGTGGTTGTTAGAAAGGGAACAGGTGAGAACTAAAGTATAACACATGTTTGGATAGACCAGAGACAGTAAACATGATGTACATAAGTGGAGCTGAATGCAGTGGATAGGATAAATAACACTAATAAAAGCAAGAAACATTATTTATTGGACAGTGTATTTTCAAGCCAACAAATGTAACTTTTTTTTTTTTTGTCTGATAAAGCTTTGGTTCGATTTTAGAACCATATTTTATAAATAAATAAATACCACTTTACCTAATTTGGCTCAATAAACACTAAAAAAGTGTTTAAAAGCTGTTTTTCTGAAGACAACTAAAAAGATATAGTCACATGTTAGAATGAACAACAATGATCAAAACAACTGTTGACTGTTGGTAGCACATTTTTGCAAACACTGCCTTCACAGCTAGTTTTGCACTTCCTTGCGGATGCGTGATTAGCATCCTCATCTGTCCAAAATCTGCATCCGAATAAAATTGTGACAATCAGATTTAAACAGAAACAGGTGCAAGTCTGAATCAGTAAAAAAATAAACTCTGTTAAAATAAGAATTGCCAAAGCCAGAGCTCCTGATGAAAGATTTAATGCATGAACTGAGGATTTAATTGTTGCTAGTAAATCAACAATTAAAAGGAATATGGCGAAAAGGAAATGTTTTGTCATAGAAAACTAAAATTCTCATTAATCGTTAAATATCTGTGGTCCTTAACACTCATTACAATGTGTGTCTTGTATTTATACTGTAGGTCTTAAGCACAGATGCATAAACCATTCTGTATATCCCATAACCCCATACAGCAGTGTTAAAATACCATTACTATTATTAACTTTGGTCTAGTTTCCTGTTTGTCCTTTGTTTCTAAAATGTTTGTTTGAACTGATCCGTTTCAGTTTGGTCTGCTTTGTCCTGGTGTTTTGACTTAGCCGAAGAAATTAAGATCAAATTAGATCAAATCAAAGTTTTATTTTTTATTTATTTATTTATTTTTTTTTTTTTGTCTACCAATAAATCCCCAAACCCCATATGTAAAAATATTAAAATATGAAAAAGTATTGTCAATTAAAAAAAAAAAAAAAAGATATATAAAAACATCTAAGTTGCATCCTTTCATAGCTGCTACAGAAGAGCTGCTGTAAAATGTATCCTATGCTTAAACATCTGTTTAAATTTAGTTGCTGTTGATGTTTTTTTTTTTTTTTTTGGATTATATGGAGGTCCTGTGATGGACTTGCAACCTGTTCAGGGTGTCCCCGCCTCTCGCCCAGTTACAGCTAAATATGGGCATCAGTGACCCCTGCGACCCAAAAAAAGAAGGAGGAAGTTGGTAAATATAATGGATGGATGGATTATGGAAAAACATTATACAGTCTCTAAGCAACAGCATTGGAACACGGATTTACAAACCAAAGTGAACACAAGAGAAATGTTCAATTGTGTTGTGATTTTATTATTATTTAGTTTTAACTAAACCAGGGGTCTGCAATCTGCGGCTCTGGAGCCACATGTGGCTCTTTGTTCCCTCTGCAGTGGCCCTTTCAAACTTTGACCAAAACTGACATAAAACTGCATTTTATTGGTGTTTATAACAACTGAAAATGCTAGTTTTAGCAGTTTTCCTGTATTTTTATTTTATTTTATTTTGCCAATATGTCAATACTAGAAATATTACAAGGATTAAAACTCACTTTCACTTTATGCTTTATTTCTTCAAAGTAGGATATGTAACTTTTCTACAATAAAAAAAAATCACATAAGAAATATAATAGTTTGTTTTAGTTTTTAGAAATTGGGCAAAAACTATTTATTTTTTCCCTTCTTTACAAGAATCTTTTCTTTAATTTTGTTTTAGAGTGTAAAATATCAGTAAATGTTAAAAATCATTAGACATTTTTTTGTTTTATAAAATCACCCTTACTGTCCAGAAAAACACCCTGGTCTGTGGGCCGCCAGTCGAGAATCCCAGTTGTAGAAGGTATCGTGGCTCCGGACATGTTTATTTTAGCGAACAAAGAGGCAAAAATGGCTCATTTGTTCGTAAAGGGTAGCGGACCCCTGATCTAAACCATCTCAGCTTTCTCACTCCTTATAAACAGTTCTGGGCTCAACGTTCTGTTGGGTGTGTGCAAAAGTTCATTGTAGAACTGTAGAGAGAGCCAGGAATGTCAACCACATGACAAGAGTGGCCCCTCTGTGAGTGGGACTAATAAAGACTCTAACGATCCTCTACTGTGAAGAGTGAGAGGTCAATCTGCATGTGTCATTCTGCACAACTCCTCTGATTTATAACATGAATCCCACACTCCTTGTTTCTTTGAATTGAGAAATCTCCTCGGACGAGAACCAAAACGTCTTCCGTTACAAATAAAGTCCAGTTGTTTTGTTTTTAACATTTTTTTTTTTGATTTACCATGTCCTGGATGACAGAGTCTTCAGCATAGAAGAGTGAAGAGAACGTTATGGCTCAAGTGTAAAGTCCAGTTTAGTTTTGTTTTTTGTTGTGTTAGCATTTTGCTTTTAGAAACAACAATAGAATGACAAGAAAGATACATGATTTTGTTGTAATGACTAAAATAATATATATTTTCGAGAAAATCAACCAGTTTGTAAGCAACAAATTAATGTTGCGACCATAAGCTTTTTCTGTAACTAAAACTTTAAATGGTGGCTTGAAAACAACATTATAGGGTCACGACTACAAAGTGTATAAAAAAAAAAAAATCCAGATGTAAGTCCCATGTCTGTTGCAATTTGATTAATAATAAATTAAATGGCTATTAACTGACCCAAAGCCTTAGCCAGCACTGAATTCTCTTTTTTAATTATCTATTTGTTCATAAACACGTTCTCAAAAGATTTATATCCACACATTTGTTCTACTCTGCGCTAAAATGCATCCTGTAACACAATCACATCATTATGTTTTAAGAGTTTTTGTATGATCTTAATCATTTAAGCCTAATCACTTTCTTTGGCTCTGATCTCCTGCGGTTGCCATGGCAATAGCCCCAGGTGGCACACTGCTGGACTTCAGATCCAACATATTTCTAAAGCTACTGAGCTATCATCTCTATCTCAATTAGCAGCCAACAATAGTCTCTGTGAAATGATCATTTGCCGAATGAACCAATTAACACACTTGCCGCCCTTCATCTTAGCAGAGAATCTTCTTACCTCCTGGCTATTCAGAGGTAATTCAGTCCTTTGAGTGACCAGTATTGATGCTCGAGTTTCTCTCCCCCGCTGTTCTCCAGCAGTGTCACGCTCCAGCTATCCTCTCGCTTGCTCCCCTGCGCTTTTTTGATTTTTTGCACTTTAACTGGAAAACGAGCAAATCGCTGCCAGACTAATGTTCTTCTACTTTCAAAGGGAGCAAAAGTCATAATTAAGTTTTCTGAAACTTTTCAGTGTAACGTCAGGTCAAAAAGGTTTGGACACAGCCGCCTTTTCTTTTCAAATGATCTGACCGTTTCCTTTGCGAGAACATTGATGATTTGTGCAAGCTTTAGTAATGACACGATAATGAGAGTATGGTATTTTGATTATTAGATTGGTTTAATTACGTAGAATGGAAATTCACCTGTGGCCCATTGTGTGAGTGACCCTCTGAGCGTTCAGCTTTTTGCATTATTTCCTGTAACTTTATTTTGACTATAACAGCCTGACAGTTACGTGTTGATTAATAACTTGTGTATCGAGGAGAATTAGCTCAGTGGCCTCATGATGATAAAACTCTCAGTCATTTATCTATTTGAGGAAACACGTGCAGGCTACAGGGAAGCAACGCATGGAGCCGTGTTGAGGCTGGTATGATATTAACCATGACAGAGTGCATGACAACGTTAAACAATGATAAACAGATTTTAAAGTTTTTGGTTATCCAACAAATTTTAAGTGTTTAAAAAGAAGGTACCACTTTACAGTAAGGCTCGCCTTATGAATGGCTAATAAATTATATGTTATTAACTCCTCTATAAACACTTTATAAAGCATTAATAATTGTTTATTATGCATTAATTAAGGGACAGAAAGAGACACAACTGACCAGTTTCTTACCAAATAGTGAGCTAAATCTGCCAACTATGTATTGTAACACTTTGCAGTATTGGGCTCCTTGTAAGATTTATAAATGTTTATTAGCCATTAGGGAATGAAAACACGTTTCACAGTTTACAGTAAGTCTCCCTTTTGGCATTTATAAATGTTTACAAGTCAAAATACACAGTGTAACATTTTACACTTTAAAATAAGTGTCCCTTTGATAGTTGTATTTGTAATGCAGTAAAATACAATATTATATCTAAAAAAAAAAAAAAGGTTTACAAATGCTTATACTAAGAAGGTAGCAACTTAGCCTAAAATATTTAATATAACAACTCTAGATGAAATATCTGTCACCCTTAATTAATGCATAATAAACAGTTATTAATGATTTATAAAGTGTTTATAAAGGAATTAATAACGTCTATATAAAGTATTTATTAGCCAACTATAAGGGGAGCATTATTGTAAAGCACTTTGGTTGGCCTTGTTGCTGTTTAAAGTGCTCTATAAATAAAATGGTATAGTATGGTAAAAATAATGATCAGAAGAGAAACTGGAGATGACTGTCTTTCTCCCATCGAGCAACTGAATCCCAGCAGATTAATCCTTTTATATGTTTAGACTTTTTTTATGTTTTGCATAGAACCAATGTAAACGCAAATCCATACATGCAAATAAAAGTGCCAAACTGGGGAAAAAAAAGGAAATTGATAAATCTTAATTGTTCTGAGCTAAGAAAAACTCTGAGAAGCGTAATTATCAAAATTTAAAACAATACGTGATGTTTCTAACATTACCAAGACTAAATTTATCTCTGCAATTCCTTCTTATTTAATGAATGAATAATTGTAAATATTAAGAGATACAAATGTTTTTCTAACCAATTTTTTAAGGCACACTAACATGACGCCCACTCTGTAAACTGTATGTTATTATGTTGATTAGTCCCACATTTTTGTAAACAGAGCTGAGAAAACAAGTAATTATACACAAACATTATACTTTTATATGCTATATTTAATCAGCAGAGTGTTTAACCCTTTGAACATTTGACAACAGATGTGGTTTTAGGCGTTATTTAAATGTAAAACATTTTATTAAACTTCTTCAGAATTGGTTAAAAAATGTGAACACCAATGATATTTGGTTTCACTTAAAACCGATTACACATTTTAGACTCAGAGCAAACCAAGCTAAAGAATATTTTTGTGATGTCTAGGCTTTTAAAATGTAACTTTGTAAATGCATGGTTATGTAGCCTGTACTTGTGTTTATGTGTCTTGTGTTATGCGCGCACATTATCATTCAACTCTTTTATTTTTCTATTTATTTTTTACTGCTTAGTAAAAAGCCTAATACAGCAGTCCCTCGCTACTTTGCGGTTTGATTTTCACGGACTCACTTTTTCGCATTTTTTCAAAGTAAGAGTGGATATGACACACAACTGGCTGACACACAACTGGCTGATTGATGGATGAGCCGCGTGACTGGCATGGATTTTTTTATTTAAAATAAAATGTTTTAAATTAGTTGGCACCTGCTGCACCTGTGTGCAGCCCACAGGCGCAGGGAGAAGCTCCTTCCTGCAGCATATCATGAACTCCACTCTGCAGTGGAGAAGTGGGCGTGGCCGAGAGCACTGGAAGGTGGCTGTGAGCAGCCAGTGGCTGAGAGTGGAGATCATGACATGCTGTGCTCTTTAAGAGCGTTTAGAATTTAGAAACATTGTTTAGAATATTGCACAAGTGTGGGAAGGGTTTAAAACACCCTAATATATACATACTAAAATTACTAATTACTGAGGGGCTGAGAACAAAAACCCCTGTGATAAACGAGGGACTACTGTAAAACATTTAAAACATAATAAAATGTCAATTTTTAAACTACGTTACTAGAAATGTAAAAGCTGAAGAAAATAAATGAAACTAATAACAATTTTCCTTTGATCATACAAAATATTGTTTTTATGGTTATGGTCCAGTAAACATCCATCCATCCATCCATTCATTATCTTTTACCCGCTTCTTCCATTTTTGGGTCACGAGGGTCGCCGGTTCCCATGTCCAGCAATCACTGTGCGGGGGGCAGGGTACACCTTGGACGGGTCACAAGTCCATCACAGGGACACATAGAGACAAACAACCATTCACTCTCTCACTCACACCTAGAGACAATTTAGAGCCACCAATCAGCCTAACATGCATGTTTTTGTTCTGTGGGAGGAAACCCACGCATGCACGGAGAGAACATTCAAACTCCACCCAGAAAGGCCCATGGACCAGGATTTGAACCAAGGACCTGCTCGCCGAGAGGCAGCAGCTCTACCAGTTGCACCACCGTGCTGCGTCCAGTGAACAAAATTAAAACAATTATAATAATAAATCCTCCTCTGCTGAACGTTTTATAAGTGAGCCAAATCCAAGTCATTACTATTAACAGATCTTCAAAATGACAGTGGTATCAGTGTAACATTATAATTTGGGTTTAGCTCAATAGTCAAAGTGACAGATCAGAGGGGAGCCATGACACTTCAGTGTGACACGCATGGAGTCTGATACAGTTCAGCTGAAATGTGAATTAATGTTTACTGCATCCACTTAAAAACTGTCATTTCACCTGTTACAGACTCACATCAAGCATAAAACAGTTATTTTAAGTAAAAAACTACTGTTTGTCCATTTTTGCTTTGTTTCCTGTACTTTGATCAGCTGCTGATGTGGTTTTACAGCTGTTTGGTTCCTTCATTGAGACGGGTGTATATTCTATACAAAGAAGGTAAACAAGATAAATCTGTGAATTTTGTACAAACCGTAGGACTGTTTTTTCTACTGAACCTGTTATCGCTCTATATGTTTCTTTGGTGATGGGGTGGGGGGAGGTGGGGAGGGGGGAGTAAGTTTGAGTGAAGGTGGCTGGGGTGAAATGGACTTTCTTTTCTGTAAACAATCTGGGACAGTGCAATGGCTACCTGTATTTATTAAGAGTCTCATGAGTATAGAAGTGTAAAAAAAATGTTCTTAATGACAAATGAAATAAAGTGTTATATTTGCATGATTTCCTGTATTTTCTTTAAGCAAACATTTATGGTTGTGTATACTGAAAAGATCACATGAATTACTGTTAAATACAGAAAACGAAAATCTACTGTTGCATTTTTATGTAATTAAAATTGAGATTTTCATAGCTTTTTTATAATAAATTTAGCATTTGTTCAATAAACGAGGGGTAAACTCTTTGAACCTGAAGCTCGTGCAGCTTGGAGAACCGAACTGCTTTTGTTGCGTGTCGTTTTGCTGATGGGAAGCTGCCACCCTGGAAACTGGCAGCCTGCTTCATTCAACTAAGAGAGTAGCTGGGAGATGTGAACACTTGACATTGCCCTCCTCCTTGATGGGAATGCATTGTGTTCTGACCTTTAAGTTCCCTTGAAATCTTCCTCCATGTCTCCCTGGCTGTTTTCCTTCCTTGTGTTATCGCTCTGTGAGGGCCAGGGACTTGACACCGTATTTGAAACATAGCAGAGCCAACAACTCTCTTTAATGATTTCATCCCAGTTTCTGTCTCCTTTACTTTAATCTAAAAATGTTCCATGTCTCATCTTCTTTTTCCTCCCCGTCTCTCGTTTTCTCCATTATGCTGACGCTGCTATCACCATTGTTTTAATCTGAGTCAAAGAGGGAGCAGGCATGTAAACATCCATCCCCTCTTTCCACAAAAATCCTTTACCTGACCCACAGAGACAATGGCTGAGGATATAAGGATCCATTGACACCAACCCTATCTAAAGGAAAAGTTCAGATATTTGGCAGTGGGGTTCCTGAGGAAAGCCAAATAATTAATATCTTACAAGTTGTAGACACTCTTTAAATTTTGACTCAATTCACAAGCTATAGGTTTAGCAAAATAACCATGGACAAAACTAAAAATTGAAGTAAACATGGACTGTTTATGTAAATATTTGTGTAAAATTAGCAAATATGCAGGTTTACAAAATAGACTTTGCAGGAATATCGGTTCTTAAGGGAAGTTGTTTTTAGGACTGCAGCCATTTTTAGTCTGGATACAACAAACTAGAGAAATTGCATTTCCTGTGAAAATGCAGTGTGAATGCTTTTTGCTGAAGAACTTGCTGAAAACAGCTGCAATTAGCTAAAACCATGCTGAAATGGAGCTGAGATTGAAGAGCAAGCCTAAGTTAGCAGAAGAAAGCAGAAAGAACACACATTTGCTGAATTAATCTTAAATAAGCAGAAGGCAACGCAAAAATAAAGAAAATAGGTAAAAAAAATTGTAACAACAAATTAAAAACAGCTGAAAAACAAATGTGGAATTAGCTGAAAAAGCTAAATTTAGCACAAAACAGTTAAATAAATAACAGAAATACCAGAAAATAGCTGAAATTAACATAACAAGCTGAAATTAGCAGATAGAAGTTAATTAGGTTAACAGTAACGGAAATTACCATGAAAAACGTGATTAAAAAAGAGATTAGCTAAAAACTGATTTAGCTGAAAAGGTGAAACAAATTTAAATTAGATGAAGAAAGCAGAAATATGTTTGTCGAAAGAAGCAGAAATGAGAGAAAAAAGTTGAAATTATCTGAAAAAAAGCTGAATTAGCAAAAAAAACCTGCTGCAAAGTAGCAAAAAAAAAAAAAAAAAACCCTGAAAGAAGCTGTCATAACCAGATGGAAGTGGAGAGAGCACAATGTAGTGCTCTATCCACTTCCTTATTGCTGAACTGGGTTGAAAAAAGTTGAAAGGAGTGCCAAAAATGTGTAATTAGCTGAAAAAGTTTAAATTAGCATTAAATTGCTACATAGTAGCTGAAATAGTAGAAAAGCTTAAACTTGCAGAAATTAGCTGAAAAGGGTATAACAAAGTGCAATTAGCAGAAATAAGTTAGAAGAAGCATGAAAATGTTGTAGTTGGTTGAAAGAACATGAAAGGAACACAAAACAGCTGGAATTTGCTGAAAATAGCTGAAAAAAGTTTAAATTTGCACAAGGAAGTTGAAAGAAGCTAAAGCAGAACAAAATGTGAAAGGAGCAGTGAAAGGTTAAAAAGAGATCTGAGTTGAAGGATGTAAAATGAGCTCAATTTTTTTTTATGAGGAAAAAAATGGCAGAAATGGCTGAATATTTCAAAAAGGTAATATTACACCAATACTAAAAGCCAAAGCAGGATTGTCCTGAAAGAGCTGAATATATTCATTTATGATTTGTTGTAATAGCTTGAAACCTACAGGATGAGAATTGTGCTGAAAAACATACGGTAGACAAAATGGATCACAACAGTGTGACTGCTTCATAAACATTCACAATAATTGTTACTCATTAACTCAGTTTGTCAAAACCGCATTTTCTCTTAACTGTAGTCATTTATCCTCCTGAGACCCAAGCTTTTGTTTGTTGTGCTTTTTCTCTTTGTCCAAGATACAAGGGATTAGTAGGACATACTAAATTAAATACTTAGACTCTGTCATAGTACAGGAAGTAGTTTTAGGGGAAAAAATGGTGTTCTCACAGGAGGACAGTACATTATCTTTTGCATTTTATATATATATATATATATATATATATATATATATTTTTTTTTTTGAAAATTTGGGTCAAAATGTCACAATTAATCTAAAAAAAAATTTTAAGATTTATATGACAAGCAGTAATCTGAAAAAAATAAATAAATAAATAAAAAGTCATTGTCCTCATGCGGTCTCAGGAGGTTAAAAGTTATTTTTGAACAGGTAAGATATTTACTGTTTAGAACATTTCTCAGAACCCAACTACTAAAAATCTGAACTATTACAAATGTATTCTATTTACTATTTTTCATTTAGGTGGAAAATCTTGTAATCACCCAAAACTTTTATTAAAAACTGACATGAATAATAACTTTGTGTTTAAATATGACCCAGGACGTTTTTGGATGACATCAGCGAACCTGTTTCCATGAAAATAATGTTTAGTTCAAATGACCCCCAGCCCGGCTGTTAGCTTTTTTTAGTCCATCTGTTCCTCACAGGCCTCTTGTGGCTTCATGTCCATTTTGCCTAAATCAGCAGGCCATAATGAGAGTCCATGAGCAGAAGGGTCTACAGCTACTCCTGGGTTCAGATCAAGTCAAAACAAGAAAAATGTGCCCCTGTTGCAGGCTTTATATGTTGATAGCCACTTGAGAATAGCATATGTCACCTCAGGTAATGATGCTTAGAATATCTGGAGCATAAAATGTTTGCTAATTCTCCAGACTTTTTTTTTTCTTTATTACTTTTTACATTTAAAGAAATTGAGACAACATCAATGCCTTTTCGTTGGGTGTACTACTTTGTAAGAATATCATTAAAAATAAACATATTTAAAATATACACGNNNTATATATGTATGGATATGTTTGTATATTGCACACTTCTTAAAGCTTTTTGTTGACTTTAATCATTTTGTGTGTGCAAGTGGATGCACAGTCACAAAACAGCAGCCTCATACAGATTTGTTCATTTTTGCTGAACTCTAATAAACAAACTGTGTACAATTTTTTTTTCATAATTGTGAAAAAACAACGTAAATCGTCTTTTATAAAAGGTTTCTCCCGAAAAAGTGGGTATCTGTGGGAAAAAAAAAAAAAAAAATCAGAACATTTTATTTTCTTTCTAATAATTTTATTAATACATATTTATTCTAGGGATGCACAATAATATCGGCATTGTATTGGCCAATATTAGCGTTAAAGTTAAATATTGGACATCTGTCATTCCATCAAAATAACTCACCGATATAAATGGAGCTGTTTTTGTAATGACGACCCAGTGACAAGGATGCCTGCAGCACCAGCACATCATGATGTCACGCACGCCTGCCTCATCTGATCACAGCAGAGAGGAAGAAGTCAAAATGTTGCTGATGTGAACTTTTTTTTTTTTTTTTTTGTCATTGAGGATGTCGGATTCCTAAGATTTTTGGACTACGTTGAGCCTCACTACATCCTTCCCAGTTGGAGATATATTTTTCAGACGTAGCCTTACCAGAGTTACAAGCCAACATTTCTGACGTCATTAAGAACCCAATAGCCAATAGCAATTGGGTGAGTTTTACCACAGACATTTGGACGTCAAATGTTAGCCCCGTTAGCATGATTAGTCTTACAGCACAATGGATAGAGAAAAACTTTGAACTTGAAAAGGCTGTCCTTCATGCACAGGAGTGCAGAGGATCCCACACTGCAGCTAGGAACCCGAATAAGCCTCCACAACTTAGTGAGACAGCATCGCAGGTGACTAATGCTTATAAATAATATTTAACTCTTTTCATTTAATATAAGTTAAAGTGCTATGCATATGGCTGTTAATGAATATATGTTACCAGCTCTTACAACTGTTACACAATTTTTGTAACAAATAAGCCTAAATAAGAGGGCTATGTTCTGACAAAGAAAAGCATATAAAATATTGGTATAGGTTATTGGCCAAATGTTTTAACATATCGGCATATCGGCCAAAAATCCAATATTGTGCATCCCTAATTTATTCTATTATACATGGATCTCAGACATATGAAGAATACTTTAGATCCTTAGGGGCTCTGTGAAAAGTTTAGGATGAACTATTTTCTTTAATGTTGTAAGTTTCCCTCCGAACAGCATCAATTTGGGAAAAAATGACTTTAATTCTGCTCAGATTAACAAGCTAATCATTAAAATAAATCACCAAATTAGAAAGAAAGTTCATGCTCAATCACCCAGGTACCAAATCCAATAATTCTCAGTGAGGTCATCTGGACAGTTTATTTCACCAAAGTTGTATTCTTCTGTCAAAAACACATTTTACATGTTTTTTTGTTTTTGTTTTTGTTTTTTTTTTTTTGTTGTTTTTTTATTATTTGTTTGTACTACATGTATTGAATTCAGGTTTCATGTAACAATGACTTTTGAAA
>JARVGS010000548.1:19476493-19486772 GCA_031762315.1 Hypsolebias antenori
CTAACGGGGCTAACACGACGTCCAAATGTCTGTGGTAAAACTCACCCAAGTGCTATCGGCTATTAGCTTCTCAATGATGTCAGAAATGCGGCTTGTAACTCTATGGTTACGTAGGAAAAAATATTCCGACTGGGGACGATGTAGCAAGGCTCAACTTAGCCCAAAAATCTTCAGAATCCGACATCCTTGCCAAAAAATAAACTTGCACATTGCCGACATTTTGAATTTTCCTCTCTGCCGTGAGATCAGGTAGGTGTGTGTGACGTCATCATGTTGTGCTGTCGCTGCAGGCATCCTTGTCACTGGGTTGTCACACAAAAACAGCTCCTTTTATATCTGCGAGTTATTTTAATGGAATGGCCAACGTCTGATATTGAACTTTAACGCTAATATCGGCCGATACAGATACCATGCCAATAATATTGTGCATCCCTAATCTAAACTGTTGGACTTCTTAATCCCAACTAGCTCTTTTACAATTCTCATCATTGTTAATCTTTTTTCAGTCTCATTGTTTCCATAGGTGTACAAACACTCATGGACGCTGGCAGCAGTTCACAAATTCTGCATACACATTTTTCAATTAAGGACATAATAACCAGAGATATGAGAAAAAATGGTGCGTTTCATTTCTTATATTGTGTTGTTGTTGTTGTTTTCTAGTCTCCATGCCATTGCAATGAGTACCTTTAAATCTTGAGATTTTTTTTAAATAAATTTAGAAAGCTATGTGTTAATAAGTGTTTATTTATTGTGTGTGACACAATTCTGCTATTATTTGTTTCCACTGTGAAAAAACAAAACAAAACAAAAAATCATTTTAAGATGGACCACATGACACATTTCCAAAGTTAGTTACCTCATCACTCACACCGGGTCGCCCAAAGACACCGGTGATAAAGTTACTGGAGATGAAATACAATCTTATTTGCTGCTGCCAGTGATGCAGCTGACAGCATTCTTCATCTGTTCACTTTAAAACCTCCCATTTTTCTGTTTCCTAATAAATGCCAAATTTCATGATCAATTTAAACTGCTGGACTGTTCAGTCAATCACAGACAGGAAGAAGAGTTCACGATTATCACAAACCACTTCAATTTGAAGCATCACTCTTAAAAATTTAGGACCAGTTTAGGACCAGTTTGAAGGGAAGAACCACCTTAATTCAGGGAGTAGGATTATGGAACAACTTAACAGATGTTAAGGAAGCCAAATCAATCTCTGTCTTTAAGAAACTGGTAAAAGCTGAATTGTTAAACAAATATAAATGAATGTTTTATAATGATTTATAAGAATAATTGAAATTTGGATGAGTTATTAACTTAATTTATTAATTATAGGATTTTTTTTTTGAATTAGATAAATAAGGAGCAGATTTAATAAGATATTTTCTTCATCTGCTACCTTTCATTTTATATTTTACATACCGTATATACTGTATATGTATTTTTTTCTTTTCCAATTATGTAATTGTTGTATTTAATTATTGTATAAAAATTGTATAAAATAAATAAATAAATAAATATATAAATCTTTACCTGAGTCTTCCTTTTCACTGGTGCCCAGTTATCGCTGTGCAAGAGGCGGGGGACACCTTGGACAGGTCTCCAGTCCATCACAGGGACACAGAGACAAACAACCATTCACTCTCACTCACATTTAGTTACCAGTCAGCCTAACATGCATGTTTTTGTTCTGTGGGAGGAAACCCAGAGAAAAACATGTCCGTACTATCAAATCAAACATTTTGCTCTTTGGTAAAACTTTCAAAATAAAAGTAGCGTTCATTGACGGAATATATATTGCCTGTCTCTTGTCATGCTAAGGCTTTAACGATCTTGTGTGACCTGCCGGTGCTCAAAGTTTGTGTTGGGGATGACTCTCAGATACCACACCCGATTTTAGGTCAGCGTCTGTGAAATTCACTGCATCATAGATATGTTTATGTTCAGGCTGATTAGCTGTGGAAGCCATTTTGGATTTAATTTCAATGATGGACAGTAACAAAGTACGTTTACTTGAGTACTGAATTTAAGTACATTTTCTGAGTATCTTTGCTTTACTTGAGTGTTTGGGAACTTATGACTTTCACTCCACTGCATATCAAAAACAAATATTGTACTTTCGACGCCAATACATTTTGTTACTTGTTCCTTTTGGCTCAGCTTTGTAACCTTTTGTTGCTCTTTTTCTGTCCTTGAATGCAGTTGGCCAGTTGTTGATTCAGGTATTATGCCAGATTCATCTGTGCAGAACATTGTTTTATCAGCTTCTATGTTAAGTATGGAATAACTTTCAGTTATCAGCGTTATCGTATCCTCTCTTATGTTGTTGTTGCTGTCTATATATGCACTTTTATGGACAAACAAAGCCGTGTATAAATACTGACGATGAGGAAAAGACTAAATGTGCATCATCTGTTAGGATTTCCATGACTTTACTCAAACATGTAAAATGCAGGAAAGATATTATTTGTTGTTTACAGGTTTTGTTAAGGCATTTGGTGTTCGAGTGGTTCTACATCATCAGGTGGTTTCAGAGACAAGGTTCTTTAAAATCACTCAAAACAATACAGAAATGTACTGATATTAGAAAATATAATTTGTACTTTTAAATACTTGAGTATATTTTTTCGCATGTACTTTTGGATATGTAAATACTGTATTTTCAAAAGTAAGTACAGGTGGTCTACTTCAGAACTAACTTGAATAAACTTTTGACTGAGCAACTTTTACTTGTGATTGAATGAGATTTGACCATGAGTATCAATACTTTTACTTAACTAGAATGGAGTACTGTACTTTGTCCACCATTGGTTAATTTCAAAACGTACCCCACAGATTAATTAAAGTTTCTTCTCCAATAAGTCTTGCAGCTGAAAACCTCTCTGAAACAGAGGCTTCAGGTGCATAAAAATGTGCTGCTAATTCTGCTAGCTGCTTTATGTTCTGTTGTTTTGCAGGTTTAATGGATCAGCAAGGCAGTAAAGCTAAGCTCTGCCAACTCCATAGTTTCTTCTTGATGGTCCTTTTAAAATAAACTATGACAGCAGAAACAAACACCAATCAGAAACAAAAAAAAAATCAGAATCAGGTCTCTCTTGTAAATGAGCTCCCCGTGGCTTAATTGGATTAACTGTATAAATAAAGTTTGAATGAAGAGACAAACACCAAGTAGCTCAATTTTTTTATTTAGCTTAGAATGAAATATTTAACTTGCTGCTAATTAGCAAGTTAAATATTTAGACCCAAGCTAAATATTTAGTTAGCAAATTAAATATTTAGTTTAGGAATTAAATGTTTAACTTAGAAATTAAATGTTTAGTTTGTAAATTAAATATTTAGATTTGACAATAAAAATTAGTTTGAAAATAAAATGTTTACTTTTGAAAATGAATATTTAGCTTGGAAATCCATCCATCCATCCATTCTCTTCTGCTTATCCGGGGTCGGGTCACAGGGGTAGTAGCCTAAGTATGGAGGTCCAGACTTCCCTCTCCCCAGCCACTTGGGCCAGCTCCTCCGGGGGGAATCCCAAGGCGTTCCCAGGCCAGCCGAGAAACAGTCCCTCCAGCGTGTCCTGGGTCTTCCTCTGGGTCTCCTCCACTTTTATGGCCATGTGCTGTAAATAATTACACACAAAAAAAAGCCATAAACTTCCCAGATCTAAAAAAAAAAAAAAAAAAAAAAAACCATTTGTTTTATTATAATGTGGTATGCTGCAGAAAAAAAAAAGTTCTAATGGTTTGAAAATGTCAGCAGTTGCTGCATGTGTTTAAATGATTTTTTTCCCTTTCAAGTTAAAATGCTAAATGGGTTAAGACAATTGTTGGCAGTGCATCAAGGACATCATTTGATGCTAAGTAAAATCTATGAGCTGATTAAAAATGCATGAATACATAATGCTGCCTTCATGGACTCACCAAACACGTTACTTTACCCTCACTCAACATGCCTTCCATGTGAGCATTTTTTTTTATGCTGGTCTGGGTTAAGCTTTCCAGTTCTCGTCAGTCTGACTTTGATTCTGATCAGGCTTTCTGAACCTTGAGACCAGATTTCTGACACCACAGCAAAGGGTCAATGTGACCCCATGTTCTGCTACCAATCCAGCAGACTAGCCTTGTTACACCACTGCCATGTTAGTACCAAATGAAAGTGTCAGCAGGACGTGCTACTGAATTCTAATCACTATTCCTAATTGGCAGGTAATTCAGTGAGCGTGTGGGTGTAATATGAAAAAAAAAAAATCTAGTGAGCAGAGCTTTACTTGTCATTGTCTTAATGTAAACAAGCAGTTGTGATCAAACATTGTTCATATGCACATGTTAAAAACTGAATTGTTAAGGAAAATGTATTACCTGATGTTTAATAATAACCACAGTTCAAATCAATGATATTGAACAGGCTAATATAAAGTTCCACCTAAGTGTCCAAGAAAATAATTGCACAGTTTAATCAAGTTTAATCAGAGCTCATATGCTAATTAAGCCAACGTAATCATGTAAGAATCTTAATTTATTGAGTGCCATTTGGCTTTATTTATATTTCATAATTATTCCAGATGCTTTTCTGCTGTGTCCAGTCCAGCTTCTAAAAATTAGAATACATGGTCTATTCTCACTTTTATTGTTATTATTAACTCTTAAGTAGATTTTTTTTTCATTGCTATCTTTATGAGTTGCTTTCTTGGTTGAATTGTCAATACACTAACTTATGCCTTTGAAGCCACTTTTATACGCGTATGAGAACGCAAAGATCTCCAAAGCTAGAAAGTGGTTAACAACACAAATCTTTCTTTCAGGTCGGCGGCACAAGGAAACTTACAGAGCACCCAAGTGGAAAATCCTCAAACATGAACAACTTGACTCTTTTCTTCGAAGTGCTTTGAAACATATCTGACACGTCTGTGGATTTGCTCTGGCTCTCCCTCAGATGTTGGATACTGCTAAAAAATAAAAAAAATAATAAAATAAAAATCCTTTCATCCTAAGCTCTAAGTTAAGCAGCATTATCATAGCAATGCAATCCAGTGTGTTGATTCAGACAAGAGGAGGCAAGGTGAATGTGGCCTTACAGCAGGTAAAATTGTGTAGGTCTGCTCAGGAGACAAAATACAATCTGGGTATTTTATAGACATGATGCCAGATCACTGAGTGACAAAATATCCTATTGTGGGTCAAGTTATGACAAGTTCGTACCCACCTGCTCACCACGGACGCATGTTCAGGCTGCTATTGTTACCTCATATTGTTTTTTATTATTAGTGTTTAGTGTATAGCTTAGCGTATATCCTAGATATTTATATACTGTTTCTTTTTACACTATATTTTTTGCTATTTTTGGGTGCAATTGTGACCCAGTGTACACAATTTCGCTCCACCTCATGTACCACGTGATAAGAACGACAATAAAATTGACGAACTTGAACATGTATGAAATCACTTTAACAAGTAAAACCAGCAAACATTAAACAAAATATACAAGTTTTTACTATAAGTCATAATCTATTCATATTTCCATATTTTTGTAAGATTGCCTGCAACACAACTAGATATCGTAATTTCTGCTGTATATGTCACACCGCCCTATAAGTAGCATCAGTCCAAATATGTCTAATAAAGTGTGTGTGTGGGGGGGGGGGGTGGGGGGGTGTCACACTGTGAGTGTGGGATTGAGAGCCATTTACTAAAGGATGTTTAAGGCCTATACAAGTGGTACAAAAGTTTGGTTTGCATAGCCGGCAGTAAGTCGGACCCCCACTGAGTGGGAGTTGGACTCCAACAAGTCTGCCCATCGTCGCCAATTCTTATCAAAAATTCTTGGTGCAGCCAGGGGCAGAGGGAGTATGGTTCAGTGGCCTCAGGATTCCATCCATTGCAAACGACATGGTCCTGTTAGCGTCATTGTGCCGTGATCTTCTCATTAGATTGATTCACAGCTGAGTGTGAAGTGGCTAGGATGACAGTCAGCACCTCCAAATCTGAGGCCATGGTCATCAGTTGGAAAAGGGTGGATTGCTCTTTTTAGGTCAAGGGTGAGGTTCTGTCTCAAGTGGAAGTGTTCAAGTATTTTGGCGTTTTGTTCACATGAGAGAAGAATGGAACATGAGAGTGGCAGGTGTACTGGTGCAGTGTCTGCAGTACTGCAGACTCTGTGCTGGTCCTTTGTGGTGAAGTGGGAGCTGAGTTGCAAGATTAGTCTGTCTGTCTACTCATTGGTCTACATTCCTACCCTCAGCTATGGCCACAAACTCTGGGTAGTGACTGAAAATACAAGATTGCGGACAAAGTGAGTGAAAGGAGTTTCATCCGCAGGCTAGTTGGACTCTCCCTTGGAAATAGGGTGATAATTTCAGTTATCTGGGATAGACTCAGAATAAAACCTCTGCTCCTCTACATCGAGGAGCCAATTAAGGTGGTATGAGCATCTGGTAAAGATGCTCCCTGGGTGCCTCCCCAGGGAGGTGCTTTGGGCATGTTTGACTGGGAGGAGACCCCGAGGAAGATCCAGGATTTTTTATTTGTTTATTTATTTTTTATTTATACAATTTATTTATTTTAAAATACAGTACAAAACAATCCCAAAAATGATAAGAATACAAAGTATAAAATGAAAGGTAGTAGAAAGAAGAACAAAAAATTGTATTATATCTGCCCCCTTTTTTCAAACAATTACCCGGTAGTTCAACCAATAATAATTTTCAAGTAACAGAGCAAAATGAATAACGCTTTCTAATTTTTCTAACGCTAATACAATACACATTAAGCTACTTCATATATATATATATATATATATATATATATTTTTTTTTTTTTTTTTTTTTTTTTTTTTTTTAAAATTCAGTTTTTATAATTTTATTAAATTTACACAGTGACTTGGCAATTTTAACTTCTATCTCCAAACCATTCCACAATCTAGTTCCCTGGAATGAGGTAGACCGTCCCTTCAGACTAGTTCTGAATTTTGGTTTGACGAATATCTCTATCCCCTTAAGATTATAACAACTTTGTATTTTAATAAAATGACAAACACAGACTGTCTCTGGGTTTGCCTGGGAAAGCCTTAGAGTCCTCCCAGAAGAGCTAGAAGAGGTGGCTGTAGAAACAGATGTCTGGGGCCCCCTGCTCAAGCTGCTGCCCCTGTGACTCAACTTTAGATCAAGTGCAGTATGGGCTGAAAAACAGGCACAAAACCATTTGCAGTTTACATGCAATACTAAAACAAAATATATTTTCATAATTGAGCATCGCATTATATTAATAAAAAGCAATCTAATTGGCGATACAGGTGGCAGAACATACTGTATATCTGCCCAGCACAAAATTAAATCTACAGCAATATTGCACATTTAAGCCATGACTGACTGTACACTGGACTATTAAAAAATACAGAAGTCCCTCGCTACTTTGCGGTTAGTTTATCGCAGATTCGCTTTATCACGGATTTTCAAAGTAAGATTGACATGACGCATTTCTGATAGATGGATGAGCCATGGGTTGTTTATTTAAAATAAAGTATTTTAAATGATGTACCACACATGAAGGGAAAGCTCCCACCTGCAGCCGATAAGCTAATTTCCTTCTCGGCCTCACATTTCTCCTGCATTGGCTTTGCTTTCCAGACGAACTGATCAACTTTTGTCTTTCAACTTAAAATTCAAAGTATTTCACATCATAACAATCATCATAATCACAAAATAGTAAAGTGTTAAAAGTTATGTTTAATTATTTTAGAAATTCTATGTTCAGTTGTTGAAGTGTAATTGATCAAAAGTACATTTCTGCTCCGGGCTGCACATCCCTTTGATGTCCTGCTGCACTTCGCTTCTCTACAATTTCAATTCTGTAATAGTTTAAATAAACAATCCTTGCTGCGTGGATTGTTTATTTAACATTTTACAGTATTTAAATTTAAATTGTCATTTAAGGTGGAAGATTGGGAGTAACAGGTGATGAGTGAGCGTGATTACAGCCTGGCACATGTCATGACAAAGTTTACTGAACTTGAACAGAACTTGGACTACTGTATCCCTACTTTGCAGTGTTTCACTTATCGTGGGTGGGCGTGGTCCCTAACACCCACGATAAACAAGGGGCTGCTGTATACAAATGCCCAATTACCACAGAACACTAAAATATCTCATTATGCCTGCAAAGAGGGACATGAATTATTAAAATAAGATTAATGGATGTCACACATTTATGTCTCAGAAAAGGTTATCAAGTCAACAAAGTCAGAGGGGCACACAAGTAGAAAACAGACACACAATCACTTATAAGACTTTTAATTTCTACTGCTATCTCTATACCTTTCCCCTTCTGGCCTTATCCTCTCTTAACTTTCAATCTCACAAACTTCCCTTTGACTCATTTCTATTTACTGAGTAATTCTGCACATTAAACTCCTTTTCTTTTGGACCCTAAATTTAAAAAAAAAAATGTTGGTGCTGTTGTTCTCTTTTTGCACATTATTAATAAAATCCATTCATTGGAGCTTCACATATAATGAGTTACTATTATTGTAATCAGTTGGTTACAGATGCTATTGTACTGTACATGTCTATCATGTAATATGAGAAGATGTGTAACAAGCTCATCATAAAATACAAAGTACAAGACAACTGTCGCTTTTCTAACTTGTTCATTCCCGTCTCTTCCTTCTAAATTCTACACACATCATGTTTAAGCTCTGTAATGATATTATGAAAATTTGATACAGAAAAAATAGTGTGAAATGGCTGAACCAGGTTTAAAAATATGTACTTAGACAGTTAAATGTAGAGACCAGCGTGAGTTCCTTCATGGTGCATTGAGCACAGAAGGGATATGTTGAGCTGTAAAGAATTATCTTGAGCCACAAGAAGACATTTTTGCAACAAATGGCATGCTCTCCAAAGAGCCTTAATGTCAACATCAATGAGTCAGTCTGTCCGTAAATGAAGAGACACAAGTGCCTGTGACAGCTTAAATCCACATTAAGAATTGTTGTAAATTAACCAAGATGTTTTTGCACATTACTGCATTCATTTACAACATGGCTGCCTCAAAGTCACAACAGATGCTCTGATTCTATCTGTGCGCATGTTCTTCCACTTAACACTGCTTGGTTAAAATGCATCTACCATCTAAGAAATTTACAACTTCCAGGGTTATTGTACTTCCAATAAAATATTTACTTACAGACATAGTCTATACTCCACCAGACTTTTAAATAACAAACATTTTACAAGATGATGATTTATGAAATCTGGTGCTCTTAAGCTTGAAAATTTGTAGATCAAGGTTCTATATTGTCATTTGCAACGCATCTGCTACATGTGTGAAGGAAATTGTGTACACATGGTTCCAGTTACATCCAACAACAGTATAAGTTGTAAAAGAAAAACAGTAATAAGATCTAAGATATAAGGTAACAAATACAAATGCAAATGTGAAGCAAAGTTTGTATGATGACACACTATCTGAAGTTAAAGTACTGACAAACCAGCAAAAATAAATAAATAATTGCCAAACATTTACAAAAAAAATTACATTTTTTTCTTCCATATTTAAAGGTTCTCATTGAAGACCATGAAGACTGATAAAACAAAACAACAACAACAACAATAACAAAAACATTATAGTTGGACACAAAATTGCACTTTTAGCCTTGATGGTTATTGCATCTATAACAAATGTCATCAAAACGTATGGACAATTGTGTAGGTTACTACCAAGTGTGGTTGTTTACCTGCAGAAACAGGTCATGGTCAAGGCCAAGGCTCTGTATTGTCATTTGCACCACATGTGGTACATGTGGTGGAACTAAACTGTGTACACAGGGTCCCAGTTACATCCAACAAAAGTATGAATTGAATAAGAAACACATTAATAAGATCTAAGATATGAACTAAGAACGACGCTCAACTAAGAATATGGTAAACACTTAATAGTGCAAAAACAGTAATATGCCGAAAAACAGTAGCACAAACATGAGCCTGTGTGAGCAGATGAGTACAAATGAACACAGCAGCATGAAATCAATCAGCAGCAGGAGATCAGCAACATGGACAATCAGCAGCACATATCAACAATCAAGTGGCATTACAGTGATTTTTTTTTTTCTTCAAACAGCTGAAATAACTTAATAAAGATCAACAATGGCAGCATCTATGGAAGAGTGGCTTGGGGTCATCATCGTATTACTTTATTGAATAATTCCAAAAGCATTACGCAGACTTCCAACTGTACAAACAGATGGTGAAATGAGTTTTCTACGCAGGGTGACAGGACTTCCC
>JARVGS010000548.1:19550472-19563053 GCA_031762315.1 Hypsolebias antenori
GATGCTTGTGGACTGGAATCTTTTTTTTTTTTTTTTTTTTTTTAAACAAATTTTTATTCTAAAAAAATTCATTTGGCTGGCAGTCCTTCAGGATGAAATTCAGCAGAACCTCATCCAGCATCTGCTTCCTGGAAGCTTGATGGTCAGAAATTAGACAAAGAATAAATTAATAGGAATTATTATCAATGAAGCAACTGGGAGTAAGATGTAGAATGGCTATATACCTGAGTTACCCTGGATATATCTGGGACTTCATTCTCATGTCTGGCCCTGTAATGCAGTGATCCTCGCCATTTTTTATTTTTTTCAAAAGAGCCTGACAGATCAAAGTCAAGGGGAGAGCTGCAAATATCACCCCAAGTCACTCAAAGAAAAAAATAAAAATAAACAACCCACCTATGAACAAAAAAGAAATGCAGCCAGAACGTTATCTGTTCAAACAAAATGTATCTTAGTACTGAGATGAGCGGAAGCTGTGGTGCATGTTCTTGACTTTCTTCATGTTGTATTTGTAATTTATTGTTGCAAACACACTGAGGCATTCAAGATGGGCCTGGGTCAGTCAGTTTCTCTGTTTTTGCTTGATGGTGTTCATGGTAGAAAATGTTGGCTCACAGGTACAAAAAATTCAGCTTTGAGCAACCCCATAAAGAAAACAAATCAATAATGAATACCAAAGTCTAAGATCAACAATGAATATGCTGTAATACATGTAGGGATGAAGATGCCCCCTTCACATTTCTGCCTGCCCCCTCATGTAACCATGCCTTGAACCAGCCCTGTGATGCTCCTACTTTCTTCACCACAGATGACAGTGGGTTCGGAGACGCGTTCATTCAGTGATAATCAGCTGATCCATCCGAGATTAACAGGATATTTTTTACATCTTTTGACCCGTGGGTCAGCGGACGCGCACAGCCAGAGACGTGGCCGGTGATGAGTTGAACCATCTGAAGCTTAAGAGGACTTTTTTTTTTTCAAAACTCTGCCGGCCGGTCCGACCTGCCTCCTCCACAACAAGTAGATTAGCATGTGCATTCTTATTTAGTTTTCTTTGCGCTGTATGATTTGTGAAACCGTATCATAGAAGCCCGAGCTGACATGCACAATTATTGTGCAATGTGCCAGCACGTTTTAAAAATTTGAAATGAAAATTAAAACAAATAGCTTATTTTCCGATATGAGATCAAAACAGTTCCACACCACATAAACCGTTCATTTGGTTTAAGGCTGCTCCATAATTAATGATGAATTTAATGATGACCAGCAAGAGATCAATTATTTTAGCAGTTGCATCCCGTTGACAGATATAAACACAGTATGGCACGTCAGTGTCTGTTCGAAACAGCTCCCGTATTGGTCACGTGAATTTCTAATAGCGATACGTGCACCGACATGGGTTTTGCTCTTTGAGCTCGACGAATGCGCCAACGCATTGGTGTTGCCAGACCAACAACTACCCATGGTCCTTCCACTCCTTCTCGGGTGAACCTACAAACACAAACAGCAAAAAATTATTTATCATCAACATTCACATCAAGGATTTTCTGAGGTTATTAATACTCACCTTGCCTCTCTTCTCTTCCAGCTCCATAAATACCTGACACTGCACCTCACCTGTAAATAAAGATCACTTACCTTTTTTAAACTTGACTCTGTCATTCCTTCTGGTCTGCTTGCATTGGGGGTCGCCACAAAATACAATCCTGATAGAATGTCCTGGCCAAACAGACCCCACAAGCAGTACTGAGGAGGTTCAGGCTCAGTCAAGGTCTAAAGAAAAAACTGGCCAACATGCTGTGACTTTACAGAAAATTCTAACCCAGTAGCAAACCACCCAGGACAACCTTCGGGACTGGGTGGCATGGTGTTTACACTCCAAAAAGAGATGGCAGCCCAATCCCCCTCAAAAACCCAAACTGCTCCTGCAGGATCCACGGTCCAGACCATTACTCTGCCTCCAAAGGAACTACACGTGACCTTCTGAGATGTTTGAAGGTAACACATGCAAATGTGGAGGCTTTATCTTACAATGTAATCTGGCGTTTGAGCCCCAGCCACCTATTCTTCAGACTTTGCATAACTTCTATTGTCACTGCTCTAAAAGGAGAAGCTTATGCTTACCTTCGCAGACGTCCTATCGAAACCTTGGGTTTCTCCATCTTCCTGAAGGACTTCCTTTGAGTTTTCAGTCACCCACTACAACAAGAGGAGGCAGCTCAAAAACTTTTCACAATCTGCCAAGGAAAAGAGACAGTGGCCAAGTTCACCATTCACTTCCACATCATTGCAGAGGAATCCGAATGGGGTGAGACTGCACTTTATATTGCTTTCATTAATGCCCTAAATAAGAACATTAAAGATCAAATGGTTACAAGAGACCTTTCCCCGTATTTGGATGGGGTAATCTCCCTGGCAATAAAGATCAATAACAGAGTTCATGAACGTTTACTAGAGGAGAACTACAACTCCCACAGACACTTGATATCCAGAAGTACAACTCCTGTCCTAGCAAACTCAACTTCCGAACCTGAGCCGATGCAAATCGGAAGGACTCAGCTCTCCCTCGAGGAACAACAGTGCTACCTCAATGCCAAAGCCTGTATGTCCTGTGGTAGAAATGGTCATGTAATCACTGCCTGTCACCTGCAGGTAAAAGACAGAGCCCATCAGTAATTCAGGAGATATCTGTGGGCATGGCATCAACTCCTGAGAAAAATCTAAGTCTGCTGGTAATTATATGCATTAATACTGTCAACTTCCCTATACAGGCCCTGATTGATTCCAGCTCTGAACAAAACCTTATCAGCCAAAGCCTGGTGGGGGAACTACAAATCCCTATGTCAACCTGACACCTGCCATCACTGTGTCTGCCCATAACAGACTAAATATATCTTCCATCTCATTAAATATTCTGTTTTTATGTCCAGAAATCACCAGGAATGCAGTGAGTTTTTTGTTTTTGATTCTTCCCATCCTCAACTCATTTTGGGCCATCCGTGGCTAAAATTACACAAGCCTCAAATAAATTGGACAGAAAATAGGGTTGAGAGGTGAGGAGAGAATTGTTCCTCAACTTGCCTCCACTCAGCAATCTCTCCAGGTTCTGTTTCCAGACCAAAAAATTATGATTGACCTTGCGACAGTGCCCACTTTATACCACACGATGGTGCCAGTCTTTAGCAAACAAAGAGTATTATCTTTACCCTCTCACAGGCCTTATGATTGCTCCATCATCTACATCCTGGAGCTCCTCCACCCACAAGTAGACTCTACAACTTATCTGGTCCTGAAAACACTACTATGAATAATCATATAGACATATCCCTCAAGGCAGGAATAGGTCATCCCTCTACTTCACCAGTAGTGGCAGGATTCTTCTTTGTAGCCAAAAAAGATAAATCTTTAAGATCATGTATCAATTACAGAGGGTTAAACCAAATTACTATCAAGAATACATATCCTCACCCTCTGATCAATTCAGTCTATGAACAGCTCCAGGAAGCCACCATCTTTACAAAACTAGATCTACGCAATGCATGTCATCTTGTTAAGATTTGTGAGGGCGATGAGTGGAAGACAGCTTTTTAAGACCCTGTTGGGACATTTTGAGTTTCGTGTCATGCTGTTCGGCCTAACTAATGTCCCTGCGATGTTCCAAGGTCTTGTAAATGATGTCTTTAGAGACATGCTCAATGTGTTTGTATTTGTTTACTTTGATGACATACTCATCTACTCCAAGACCGAGGAACAACACATACATGTCAAAGCTGTACTTAGAGACTTTTAGAAATCCAGCCCTTTGTAAAAGTGGAAAAATGTGAATTTCATGCTTCTACAGTCACTTTTCTGGGCTTCATCTTTGAGAGAAGACAGGTTCAATCTGACCCCAAAAGACTGACTGTTGACTGGTCAGTACCCACCAACTGGGAACAACTACAATGTTTCCTTGGGTATGCTAATTTCCATCGTTGTTTTATTAGACATTACAGTACAGTAAAGTGACCACTCCTCTAACACAGCTAACATCTACACTCAGAAAGTTCAGTTGGACTCCTGAAGCAGAAGAAGGTTTTTCCCAACTAAAACATTTTTTTGCTACAGCTCCCATCTTATCGCACCCTGACGTCAACAAGCAGTTTATTGTGGAGGCTGATGCTTCAGACTCAAATGTGGGGCTGTTCTGTCCCAAAAGACAGATGATGGTAAACTCTACCCATGTGCTTCCTTTTCACATCTGCTGTCCACTGCTGAGAGAAACTATGATGTTGATGACCGGGAACTACTAGCTATTAAATTAGCATTAGAGGAATGGAGACTTTGGTTGGAGGGAGCTGACCTCCCTTTTCATTTGGACTCACCACAAAAATCTAGCTTACCTCCAGGGAGCCAAAAAGCTAAATGCTAGACAAGCTAGATGGTCCCTGTTTTTTTGCTAGATTTAACTTCTCTATCATCTACATTCCAGGCTCCCGCAACGTCAAGCCCGATGCCCTCTCTTGACAATTCTCCAAGGACGAAGAGCCAGACTCCCAGGAAGGAATTCTCCCCTTCTCTTGCAAGGTGGGAGTGATGGCTTGGCCTATCGAGAAATACATCAGAGAGGCACAATGAACTGAACTGGACCCCAGTATCAGCCCCTCTGGGAGCTTGTTTGTTCTGTTTGCCATGGTCGGTAAAGTACTTGAATGGATGCGTACTGCCAAATGTACCTGTCACCCTGACATCAGACACATGTTACATCTTATTCAGGCTAACTCCTGGTGACCTAATTTAAATAAAGATGTTAAAAACTTTGTTTCTGCCTGCCTTACATGTGTTCAGAACAAACACAGCAACTAGCCCCCTGCTGGATTACTGCTCCCACTTCCCACCCGCAGCCAGCCCTGGTCACACATCACCTTGGACTTTGTCACTGGTCTTCCAACATCAGCCGGTAACTGTCATTTGCACCATTGTAGATCACTTTTCTAAATCTGCTCATTTTGTCCCATTGGCTAAACTACCCTCTTCCATGGAAATGGCTCAGCTCTTCACTGAACATGTCTTTTGCCTATATGGTATCCCTCAAGACATTGTTTCCAACAGGGGCCCACAGTTCATCTCCCAGGTATGGAAGGGATTCTGTCGAGCCTTGGGAGCATCAACCAGCCTCACATCTGGGTAACATCTGCAATCTAATGGTCAGATGGAACGTTGTAACCATGAGCTGGAGACCACCTTAAGGTGTGTCAATAACAACAATCCTTTGACCTGGAGTCAACACCTACCATGGATTGATTATGTCCATAACTCAAGTCTCGGCACCCACTGGAAGCTCCCCCTTTGAGGCCTTCATTGGGTACTCTCCTCCCCTGTTTCCCTCACAGGAGCTTGATGTGGGTGTCCCCTCTCTCCATCAACACATCAGATGCTGTTGCAGTGTGGATCCAGACCAAACAGGCTCTTTCCAGAACCATCGAGCAGAACAAGCACTTTGGTGACAGACACAGATCCAAGACTCCAGAGTATAGAATCAGCCAAAAGGTTTGGCTCTCTACCAAGGGCATTACTTTAAAGGACACTCCCAAGAAACTGTCATCCAGATTCATTGGGCCGTTTCCTGTGGTCAACCGGTCAGCGGTGCATCTCTGACTCCCGCCTTCCATGAGGATGCACCCAACTTTCCATGTGTCCCACATCAAACCAGTGACAAACAGTCCTCTATGCCCTCCAGCCAACCTCCCCCCTCCCCCCCTCCATCTTATTGGCAATGCACCTGCCTTTACAGTCCTTCATCTGGATGTAAGACGCCTTGGCTTACATTGGGGGTCTCCACAAAATACAACCATGATATGATGAATGTTTCAAAGTTTGCTAGAATGGTAATTGTTTCATTTTTTATGTGATATTTATACTGTATTGTGCAAATTAGAGGAGCTACGTGTTTCTGGGGTTTGTTTCTTGTATTTATGATTCAATGCAACAAAATGAAACACATTCAAAAGGTAACAGATCATTGTAATACTGGGTTTATTTACATAATGACTTTAATTGTTAATGTCTGACCCCTGAGCTGCTGGCATTCACTAACTGTGCCCCCATGAGCTGTTTAGTTGGATATCCCTGCTTTAGAGTGGAATACAGTTACTACTGAGTCTGGAAAAATGTTAAAGATGGATAAATCCATGCTGCCAAACACATGAGCAGCTACTTTGTAAATACAATAGTGATAAACAGGAAGTACTGCATGTTTATTAAACAGGAAGTACTGCATGTTCATTTCTACCAAGGTAACTTTAAGTAAATCCTCCATTTTCTGTCATAACATTTGCTTAATGGTTAAATTAAATTGTAATGCTTAAAGCTAGTTGTGCTTTGTTTTGCATGTTTTATATGTAGATAAAGTTATGTTGCCACTTCTGGTTGCATAAGTTTAGTCTTTGTTATGATCAGTTAATAACAGACTGATTTTGTACAAAGTGTTTATCAAATTGCGTAATGCAAAGCAGAGCGCTGTGTCTGTAGCATCTTAGCTAGCGTTTCTGTATTGCAGGCCACTAGCTTAGCGCTGCTCCTTCTTGTGCCGAGATCTCTAAAATATTTATTGAATCAAGTGTTTACTTATGTAGGTAAACATAGATGTTTAACAACCTGTTAAAATACACCAGAATGCTGGAAATGGCATCTACTTTATCCAAATATTTCTGGGGTAGGACCCCCAGACCCTCCCATCACCACTGTGCCCTATTACATTATGAATGCTTATGACATCAATGGCCACCACGTTGTTCAAGCCAAGAACCATTGTCAGCACTGGGGGCTAAGCACCCCAAAAGATCAGATTCTAGAATGGCCCCTGGCTGATAGTTTCCATTCTTAATGGCATGTAGTAAGTGCAAAATAACAATTTTTTTTATACATGTATTTCAATTTTGAAAGGTTGTAGAAATGTTTTTGTGGAATGGGATGTCAAAATGCAAAAGTGCTGCATTCATTCTGGACCTCAAGACTTTTCTATTTAACATCCAAGAAAAAAAAAAATGCTGAAAGAAAACACCATGTGCAAACATAGCAGCACCAAATCTTCTGGAGTGAGAGTGAAAGATATACAAGTGTGTGCTTGTACAAGTTACTATTTTATACTCCTTTTCTGTGGCTCACCTTTATATTATTTTCCACTCAAATTAATATTGCAGATATGGACTTCAACAAACATTGACCCACAACAAAAGAAATATAGCAAGGACAACATTGTACCTTTTCTATTCGCATTGCCTCATTTGTACTTCAGACAAATGCTCAGCTGCATCCACTCACTCACATTGTATGCTGCTAAAGCATGGTTAGAGTGGAGAAATTCCCTCTGTGTGATCTGTGCATGCCTGACCAGGAATCACTGATAAAATGTGAACCAAAATGTCCAGACGTTTGTTTAAGCATCTCTGGTGTGCAAACATGAAATTAAATATTGGAAAAGTTTAGAATTGTGTGCATATTTTCTCTGCCAAATGACAAAAGAGATATTCTCATGAAGCTATTCAGTCTTTTTATATAAAGAAAATTAGAAACAAAAACAATAACAGTTCTGATACTGGCATTAGGATAAAGTAATTCAATTTCTAGAGACTGTAATATGACAGAAAGCACATTATAGCTGGATAGAAAAATGGCTAGTTGTTTCCCAGGTGGGTTCACCACTAAGGGATTCCACTAAAAAGTCCTAATGAGGGTTTCAACAAGTTCCCAAAGCTTCTTGTGATCACTGTACATAAAAGGGACTCCTCGCACATTTAAAACAACGAGAAACCTTTATCCCCATTAGTCTTGCATCCTGTGTTTATAGTATATCTTGGTAGACCAGCCTCACTAATTAAATGTGTCCATCAGGGACAAAATGTACTCATTTAATTTGTGGTTGTGACTGAACATCTCTGCTGGTGGTCATCAGTGTAGTCGGCTAACCACAGTGAATTTCTGTTTTGGATTTTAGCCACAAGGCGTTTTGCCATAGATACCAGTTAGCTCATCTCTTCATGAAATCTCAGCACTGTGGGCTTTCAGACCACAGTGCCATCCTCTTCATTCCAAAATACAAACAATGGCTGAAACAGCAGCCTCCTATAATCTGCGAGATTACACGATACAGTCAGTCAGAGGTTACTCTGTGGGGAGAGTTTGATTCAGCTGACTGGGACATATTTCTGCCCAGCTCAGGTGGAGACATCAATAAGCTTGTGTAAGCACTGGTGGTACTGATTGGGGAAACCATGGACAATACAGCACCCAATGCTACCAATAGTATTAACCAGAAGCCATGCAACCTTCCAGGATGCTCTAATGACCTGCACAGTGCATACGAGATGGGGTTTGTCACGACAAACATGGATGCTTTCAAGGTAACTGTCCACACCATCTTGAGAGTAGTCAAAGAGGTGAAACGCCACTATGCTAAGGAACTAGAGATGCAAATGGAAGAGATGAACACCAGGGTACTGTAGCAGGGACTGCCATACTCATCATTACAGGCTATGAAGAAACACCTCCAGCTGTGGTTTTTAGTTTAGAAGAAAAAAGTTTGTTGTTCTACTACTAATATTTGAACGACATTAATTTAATAACTAACACTTACCCCTGGCATTTCTATTTTACTGTCTCTATGGACAACATGAACTTTGTTTGATTCTTGTAATCTATGACTCATGACACAACCCCTTATATTAATCTGAGTATTTTTTAGAACCATACATAATCTAGATTAAATGAACTTCATTTAAACAGCTACGCATTATGCTCTGATAATAATATCACCACCCTAAAACATAACAAACTAAGCTTCTAACTTTTATTTTCCTGAATAACTTGACAATTCCATCTAGATAAAATGTGCATAGTCATTTTGAAGTGGGTCAGCATCGTCAAATTCTTAGAGCTTCATGTCCTACAGAACCTGCACTTTATATGTCTTTTAGACATGTTTCAACATGTCCATCACAGTGACATGTCAGATGTTAGTTAAAAAAAGCTATCTCTGGACTGTCAACATTTTCAGAATGGAAACAGTATGTATCATTTTTACTGAACTCTGACAAAGCCAAAAAAAAAATAGCATGATGAAAAAAACATGATATTAAATCAAGTTCAAGATTGAGGTTCTTTTTTTTTTATATTATTATTTCCCATTCGCATGTGGTGCATGAGATGGAACGAAATTGTGTACTCAAGGTCCCAGTTACTGTACATCCAAAAATAGCAAAACATTAAAGTATAAAAAGAGACAGCATAGAAGGATCTAAGATATACACTATGAACACTAAACGATACACTAAAAGATCTAAGATATACGCTAAACACTAATAATATAAAAATAATGCAGCATATTAAACAGCAGCCCGAACATGAGTCTGTAGTGAGTACAAATCCAGTAGTATGAGATAGTCAACAACATGAGATCAGCAGCACATATAAGTCATATCGCAAATTAAAGTGACATTACAGTGATCAGTCTGGTTAGGGATTTATGAGTCTAACATCTTCATGGTAGAAGCTGGTCCTCAGTCTAGTGGTTCTGCACATAATTCTCCACAACCTCCTGCCTGAGGGGAGCGGGGCAAAAAGTGTGTAAAGTTGGGTGAGTGGGGTCATTCATGATGCAGGTGGCCCTCTTCCTGCATCAGGAGGTGTAGATGTATGAAGGTTACCTATGAGACAGATCTGGTTGGCAGGCTGCAGACTGACAAAGTCCTCTGGATGGAGGATGAAACGTTTCTTCACTTAAAGAAACCGGTCCAGATGACATGATTTATAGGATTTTCTTTTCTGCTTTTTGTCTCTTACAGTATGTATTTTTGTTACTGCTGAAGAAATAAGGATCTATGATCTTAAAAACATCTAATGAGTCAATGCACAAATATTTCTTTGTTTTCTTGTACTTTTTGATCATTATGTTATGACAAAACCAACTTTTTGTACTAGGTTGCACTTAAACTACAGAGGCTAACCGACTTATTGACTATAGTGTATAACAATTCAAGATTCACCACATCACTTCATTTCATGATTATTTATTAAATTGAATTTGATTAATGTCATTCAGAAAGACTTGAAGTACTCCAAAAAACTTGTCATGTAACAATATTTAGTGTATTTTTAGTATTTGATTTGCATTTTTAAGCTGAAACAATGTGTTTGATTTTTCTGTGTAGCATTTTCTTACATGCTCTTTTTTTTTTCAGAAGGCCTTGGTGTACGGCTTTAATTGAAGATGACACATATTTAAGATGATTTGACTTCTCATAAGCTGAGAAAATACGCTGGTGCTCTAAACATGACAGCTAACAGAGTTAGCCTTTAATTGATTACAAAGTTATCTCATAAGCCTGGTAGAAACAATGAAGAAGGCCAGTGAGGGCCTTTAGGAAATTAATTTTTCAAGATAGTGTTATTTACTTCCACCAAGCAGAGGTGAGGGAGGGGCAGAAAGGGGGTGGGGGGCAATTAAATGACAATAATTAAAACTGTTCATGACTTCTAAGAGCTGATCAGAGCATTAAAATGCCAGTAATGAAGACAAAGACTAGTAGATGAAACCATTATATAATTTATTTGAGCAGTTATGTTTAGTTCTGCTACAGTAGATAATCAAAAAAAATATTCTTGAGCTCATATTTTTAATGAGCTGCCTCTTTGGATTAACTTGATATATATTTTTAATAACTATCCATAGTTTGCTTTCAACACATAGCCTTTATTTAGTGAGCATGAATACATTTGTGTTTGCAGCACAGAACGTTAGAGGAAAAACATATTATAAAGCTTGAAAAACAATGACAAAAAGTAAAATTTAGAAAATAAGAAAAAAATGAAAAGGAGAGGGGAAGAGGGAAGTCACCACTAACAGAAAGGAGAGAATCGTGAAGGTGAGCAAACAAAAAAAAAAAGACATCAGTTGGAGTGTGGTAACATGCTAAGCCCAGTGGGATGCTTGTGTGAAGCACCAGTCTGCACTGAGTCTTGCAGAGGGCAAACAGTTAAGCTTCTAACAGAGAGCCGCATGAAACAAGGCAACTGGTTGACAGCCTTTTGAATAATTCAACTCGATGCTCATCTTGTTAGCAGGACTGCTTTGACTTGTGTGTGTGTCCTTGTTCGGTTGGCCCGGACACCTGAGTGTGAGTCGACTTACTACAGGTGTTTATATGTGCTTGAACTTTGATAGTTGAGTAACAAAAGTCAACTCAACCTGCATTTGTAACTGGAGCTGGTACAATATTTCAACACAGCAGCAATATTGTAGTGTATAAAAGAGCTCTGGAACACAGAGTGTTGAGTGCTTTCCTCGACAGCAGTTTTAAAGATGTCTTTCTGTGCCTTCAAGAGACCACTTTTCCATTGAATCAATAGTCTCTTGATTAAATGCAGTGACAGGTCAAACAATGGTCATCTGAACTTACTGAGGCATCAGAAGAGAGAAAAATACAGAGCTAAAGTTGATTACAAGTGAAAGAGGCAGCAATGAAAAATTATAAAGGAAAAGAGATCAGAGCACTTGTGAGCTGAGATTTTGCCTATACTGTACTGTACAGTGCACCTATTGGGTGTTTGCAAATATTCATGTACTGTTAAATTTTAACTGTTAATGCTGTTGATTAAAGTTAAAATTCTATCCAAATTTAAATTTGTCCAAAGGGATGTAGGTCAATGTTACAATATGAATTTACTGTTAATCACACAATTTCATTCAGATAAGTGTTCCATTTATTTAACTTTAGATACATTTGGATACAAAATTTGCATTGCATCAGATGGATGCTTGCCTGCAGAAAATCATGAAAGTTAAAAAAAATAATAATAATAATTCCAGTGAAAATGTTTCTTAAAACAGAATATTCTCACATTATATTTACAAAACATTATGCAGACTGAACTCTTGCACTAAGTGAAAGCTCTGAGGGCTCATCAAAAATTAACAGGTGTGCCACTGTTAATTGTTTACTGTGGGCTAAAAATAAGCTGTCTGTCCAGACTGAATCATTTACTCATACTAAGGTTCGGTAGAAGTTCAGTGCTAAAGCAAACGCCATAATCAGTGACCGTCTTTTTCTTGCAGTCTTTATTGTGTAAAGTTTCTGATAATCTGATGAATGTTAAATAAGCTCAATAAGAAACCAAAACGTCCTAGCCATGTGTGGGTGTTGTGTGTCCAAAGATTGAAATTCAGTGCAGGTTTAAGCTCATTTTTGTGATGCATTCGGAGTCCTATGAGTGGGGGACAACAAAATTTGCCCAGGAGCTTTAAATATTCTGAACAGAACAAGTGTAAGTCCTTTGATTAGCCAAGGTCCTGATAAATATGGCTGGTAAATTTACTTTTTCAGCATCTGCCATTGTAAACAAGTCATTGATTATTATTATTATAATGTGTTATTTTCCAAACATTTTTTACCTTTTTTGTTAATTATTTTTACTTTTTTCTGTTTGGGATGTTTTTGGTCATGTCTTTCCTAGTAAATTGATGCTCATTATTAAAATACCATACCATACCATACCATACCATACCATACCATACCATACCATACCATACCATACCATACCATACCATA
>JARVGS010000548.1:19663717-19674332 GCA_031762315.1 Hypsolebias antenori
CAGGTGGAAGAAGGTGGTTCTAGTAACATTTTTAATGTGGGGGATAAAAGACATGTCCTGATCAAAAATAACACCAACATTTTTAACATTGGATCTGGAGGCCAGATTAACTGACAAAACTGTTGTATCCCTCCATTTCGGCAGAAAGCAGTGACTAGAAGCACTGTTGGCTTCTGGGTAGTGTAGTTGTTTTGACTGGTGTTACAATATTGGCTTGTTGAAAGAAAACTACAAAATTGCTTCCTGTCCGAAGTATTGTTTTTCTATTATTTTTTTATCTCATACCATCCCAGTCATGTGAGTAATATTAAAGTTGGCAATCGTATTTATTTATTTTTTTGGTCGTGTACAATCTTACATTGAAAAACCACGAAAGGGCAAGTCCGCAAAAGTCAAACTGCAAAGCATCAAGGGACTACTGTATAATTATTTTATAGAATACAAATCAGTTACATTTATTGCTGATTTGTTATTTCATAGTTCAGACTTTAACTTCAGGACTCTCCTCTTACAATGATCTGTTGCTGTTTCCTTCACAGACGCTAAGGGTCGGCATCGAGGAAAACAAGGCTGTAAGGTGTCTTGAGCTGAAGCTTATTGTCTCTCACCACAAACTGCAGGAGGACGTTCCTAAAATAAAGGACATGACTTTAACACTGATGGCAGATGACATTCAGCACCTTAGAGAACGACCACATGAATGTACAGTCCTCTAGGTACTTATTGATAGGTGATGTCTCTGATTATTGCTACATGTAATGTCAATGTATTTTGAGATGTACTGTAGGATCTTAATGATCAGAGATTGGGTATTCATTTATTAATATTTCAGTGAGAGAGAATTTAATTGGTAATGGTGGTTTGTGATCGCCACATTACCTGCTTACCATATGGATGAGTTACTATGTGAGATTCCAGGTAACTGGACCCTAATGTCAGTGTTTTCAGTGTCACAGCACAGACTGTGTTTTAACCTTGACTGTATCACCATGGTAACTTCTGAACAGTGTTGCCCTGCTCTTGAGGAAAGGATGTCCAGTTTGTATTTTCAAGCTTGTAGAGCCATGTTAAAAATACTTAAAGCAAGCTGTTTTAATTACCGTATTTTCGGACGTATAAGTGGCTCCGGACTATTAAGTAAAAAAAAAAAGCAGCATGAAGAAGACAAAAACATTTATAAGTCGCTTTGGCATATAAGTCACATTTATTACGTGTCACCGCTGATACATTGCGTTTATTATGCATTTGTTTAATAGTTAAAACAGCTCCATTTCACCTGGGTGGTGTCATCCATCCAGCGCGGCTGGAGCCACTAGCTCTCCAGCAATCCACCACCTGCATCAGCTGAGTGAGTCGAACACGCACGGGAGGACTCGCTGTTGCAGTTCTTTGAACTTTAACAAGATTAGCACTTAAAAACAATTATTTGTTTGCTCGACATTATAGCAAAGGTGTGTCTCAGTCTAATTTTTCCTTAATAAATGTGCTTTGATGGTCAAAACAGCTTAATTTCACCTGGGCGGTGAGGCGCACTCTGTCCATCCATCGGAGCAACTAGCCCTCCAATATTCCACTGCCTGCACCAGCTGAGTGAAGCGAGCATGCACGACAGGACTCGCTGTTGCATTTCTTCAAAATGTAAAGGATCAGTCAAAAATTACACTATGAATATGGAAGAAGAAAAAAAATATGTAGCTTCAACCAATAAGTCGCAGGACTGGCAAATCTATGTAAAAGAAAAACAAAAAACTATGACTTATATACCAGAAAATACGGTAATTAAATCCAAAATGCAGTGATGCAGGTAATGTTTGAATATATATTTTTTATATATATTGACTCTGTTTCACTACAAAGTTCATATTGTTGTTAATTTTACAGCTCAATATCATAAATATGTGTTTTATTATGTTGGCATTTTCATTGAATAGTATTCATTGTCATTTGATATCATTTGAAAACTTGCAACAGTAATCATAAGTAGGGACAATCAGACTTTCAGGTTTTATGTAATAAAACTGCTTTAATTCGACTCTTTGTCAATTTAATTTCAATTTGATTTGCTCTAGATACAAGGTGGGTTCTGCTTTAGTCCAATTATGATGGTGTTAAAACTAAATCTAGTTATTGTTAATACCATAAAGTATGCTAAGGGTAAACTTTAAGAGCACAGATGTTCTACTGTTGTGTTTAAAACAAATTACATTTGTTGAAAGTGGGTAAAATAAATAACGTCTAGCAACAGTTTTGACGTCTGTAATGGAATCTCCTATAGAAGCTAACTTTAATAATTTTCATTCTTTCGACTGAAGGAGGCAGCACTCGCTTTGTTAATCACGCCAGCTGTATGTAACGCCATTATTAAAAGTCTAATGTTTATGTTGATGTGATGATTTTGTTGTTTTGTTTTAAGTTTCAAGGTTATTATTAGAAATACAGCTGTCAGCAAATATACACTTGAAACCATTACTCGTCATCACACTGACACCATTAGCAACATAACACCTGTCACAGGTGGTTCAGTTTGTTTACAGTCTATCAGATGTTGAAAATGCATCATTTTTCTTTATTTTAATACATTATTTGTCTCAAAACAACGCATTAACTCAAATCTCAAAGCGGAACAACAGCTCTGATGGGAACTGAGTTGAAATGGGTGGGTGTAGGTTGTGGTGAAATAGTGAAACAGGAAGTCAAAAACTGCACGGGAAGAGGTGTTCATAGGGTAATTTTATTTTACTGACATGCTGCAGCTGTGAAAAAGTGTTTCCTGTAATCCTAAAACAGTTGTTTATCTTAAAACTGCATATGTTGATAGAGAAAAGTGTATATGCAACTGACTTTATTGACAGTAATTAAATTCATGTTATGAACAATTTTTTTTTTGTGACTTATTTTGAAAGTTTTCTTGTGCTTAAATGTCAACAAGCCATACATGATACATAGCGCTCCTTGTGTGACCACAAAAATAATAATATGAAACTAAAATCCAGCTGATCTTGTCAGGAAAATATAAATACGGTCATTCAGCGCAGGAGGGGAAAAGGATGCTACAAGCTGACCTAAATGTTGTCATTTTGTAAAAATAAAAACCTCAATGATTTATATTTAAGTAAATCTGAAAGTGAAAAGTTAACTTATTGTTCATGAACTCTGAATTATGAAAAGATAGTGCTTGATCTGTAAACAAAATCTGTTGATCTTGTGTCCATAACACAAAAATGGGTGATTTGAGAAAATTAAAATAGCAAGAAAATGGATAACTCCTATTATAATCATGTTTGCATGCCATACAATGTGCAGGGCATCCAGTATAGTGTCTCAAAAAATTTAGATGCCTAAAATCACACCTTGCAATTCAACCAAATTCAGTTTGCAATACTGTGTAAAAAATGCATGCTAATTTGATGAAAATGTAAATAAAGTTTGGTTTGAAAAGCTCATAATAATCACAAATTAGGATCTGATGCTTCACCTATGAAGCACCTGCCAGGATGAGAAAGAAGCACAGAAATGGTAAACATCCGGAAGGTGAATGTGGTCAAATGAGCATTCAACTGAAAACAGCCGTCAGTGTTCTTCCTGGATCCTAAAGAAACAAGCTACTCCTGAATGTCAACACATTTTTAATTAAATAGTTATTTATCATGAACAGGACAAATACATACAAAGTTTATGTGGTTAATACACACAACACAAGATACAAGGAAATTATTAAAATACTGTATACAAATTTAACTCTGATACAATACTTATTGCACTATGCTTTCAAATATAGTAATAATGGAAATTTACAATATTTTTCTGCTTGTGATCAATGATTTGTCCACAATAACATAAAACAATTACAAAAAATGTTATTTAGTTCTGTACAAAATAAAACCATTCATTGGAAAATCCAGTTCACACTAATCATGTGTTTTCCTGTTACCATACTTAAATCTCATAATTTAACCTGCAGTATATGGATAGAAGTAAGGCTGTAAATGAGTCCCCGAGGCTCGACGGGACTAATCTGTATAAATAAAGGAATGAATGCTGCTTTATATATCAAAGTCATGAATGAAAGTTATGATTTGCTGTACGTCTTGTCTTTTTTGGGGCCATTTATGAAGCTGCTGCGATCTCTCGTGCTCAATTTGTCTTTCAGAACTGAAAACCTGAGTCAGACAAAGCTCTAAAACCATACGATTTATTATCCAGCTTTTAAACAAAATGCTGTAAAGGGACATTTAAATACACAAAACCTATTGTCAAAGTTCAAGATATCCTTAAGAGTTCCTTCATGGCTTTGTCATGCTAGTACTGAGTCAATGAAAATGTTTCATTTTCACCTTTAGCACAGTTTTCTTAGTCTACAAAAAGAGAAGTCACCACTGTCTGTGCATTCAGCCTTGTATGTCCATAGTTCCTTATGCTGTGAGGTGTTTTCAGAGCTTTAAGGAAGATAAACTGCCAGCAGAATCACTCGGTGATGCTGTCACATAGGTGTCCGTGGAGTGAGACGCCCCACTGCTCAATCCTGAGGAGTTTGGTTTATCACTTTCTTCTTCCTCACTGAGACCAAGTCGTAGAACGGATCCTTCGTTATGCTTGCTCTGTTAAAAGCAAAGATCAGCTTAGTTAGGTGGTAGAACAAAAAATATGTTCCTATTTATTTAACTACAAGTGTGCATTTAGTTTTTTGTTATTTTTTAGATTTTTACTGGTATGCCACTAGATGTGGTATCAACTAAGGTCAACACAGAAACGCAAGAAAATTATGGAAGTCACAGTAAAGTTAGCACGCAATGTGGAAACTTTGTTTCCATAGGCCTCCGTGACTTGATGACGTCAAGGTTTTTATGTGTTCATATCCAGTTCACATTACCAACAGTTCATTTCTTAAGCTGTCAGGTTTGAACTTGACTATGTGGGATTTTGTATGTGAACCTAAATAATTTATGCTTTAAAGCTGTTTTTTATGTCAGATGCCTTTGTTTTGAAACCCATTTCTGTATAAAAATACAGATGCTGGTCTAATGATGGGGTCTCAATTTATATGCTGTTGAGCTGTTTCAGACCTGAGACTGGAGAACTGAACCATTTTTGTTTATAAGGCAAAAAAAAAAAAAAAAGTGGTCTAAAGGTGACCTTAAACAGTTAACATTAATGTACATTTAAAAAGTAAATGAAGTTCTGAAGTGCTTTAGAGGTAAACCATCCATTTATTATTCCACCAATCCATTATCTTTAGTCGCTTCTTCCCTTTTGGGTCACAGGAGTCACTGGTGGTGCCCATGTCCAGCAGTCACTTTATGCGAGAGGCGAAGGACTCCCTGGACAGGTCGCAAGTCCATCACAGGGACACAAAGAGACCAAAAAAAAAAAAAAAAGTTCTCCCTCTCACTCACATCTAGGGGCAATTTAGAGTTACCAATTAGAATAGCATGCGTTTTTGGTCTGTGGGAGGAAACTGGAGTAGAAAACCCACTCCTGTACCAAGAGAACATGCAAACTCCACCCAGATAGGTCCCTGGCCGGGATTCAATCTGGCAACCTTCTCCCTGAAAGGCAACAGCTCTAACAACTGATCTAAACACACTGTCCAAATAATAATGCATATGGTACAATTTAAATACAGTATGTTGTGCAAAGCAAAAAGTAGAGCAACAATGTGTGTTTACATTTTAGGTACCAATTTAAAATCAGACTACTGCATCCTGAACAATTTGTAAACTATGCTTAAAAGGCCAATTTCAATTCAGTTCAGTTTCTATAGCACCAAGTCACAAACAGAAGTTGTCTCAAGGCACTGTTATAAACGCTAAACAGCACATTATAAAAGCCATTTAGTGAAGGTTATCTAAGGAAGTCGTCAGATTGCGTTGCATCTTCACTTTGTCGCAGTCTCCTGAGCAAGAACAAAGGCAATAGTGGAAAGGAAAAACTTCATTTTAACAGGAAGAAACCTCCAGCAGAACCGGGCTCAGGACAAGTGGCCATCTGCTTCAATCGACTGGGTTTGAGAGGACAGGAGACCAGTTGATCACAATCCGATAGAAGACACCAAAGTGGACTTTTTGTTTGAACACCAGCTTTCTCCTGTTTCTTTGTCAGAAGTTGGGTTAGGAAAGTGCCTTTTGTTGCATTTTTGCTGATGTGTGTTAGGTACCGGTACACTGTTTTGTTTGCCACAACTCGTTTATGAAATTAAAAAAAAAAAAAGTTTTTACGGTTTGATGTGCTGGCCTTTGTGGAAGTGAGGAGTGGGGCTAAGCTCATAAAATTATGATCCACAGTTTACCTAAGAATAGGAATGCAACAATGTGTTTGACACTGGGAACAGACAAGTAGATCTCAGCATCTTCAAAAGTACATGGTTTGAAAAATTTTGGGCACCCCTCATTTAAACTAACAGATCATTACAATAACAAATCTCTGCTTAAAAACTGGAAACAAGTGAACGATACCCCCATGTTTCATGACACGTCAAAGCACACTTTATGACTTTTCCTTCATCAAGAAGAACATTTGAAGTTTATACAACAGAGAAATACATATGTAATTGTAAAGGGAATGTACAGTACAATGCAATTTATTTTGTTTCGGTTTGTGTACAGGTTTATATTCTGACCTGATGGCCTCAATCCAGGAGTCTCTCTCTTCAGCGCTAGAGGCACAAATGGTATAAGACTGGTGTTTCCCCTCCACCACCCGGCCGTCTGTCTCTGTTTTACATGCCTTTATCTTCTGCCCTCGACTATTGGGGTTGTACAGCTCCAGACAATACTAGAAGACAACAGACGGTTGACATCAGAGTCAAAACATCTTCTGACACCAACCTTATGAGTTCATCTTAACTGGATTAGCATTTTGAGCTGAACAGCCATGATAAACTTACCGGTTTTCGAGCATACAGCACTTCTCTCACACAAAGATTCTCTAGAGGGATGATACCTCTGGGTTCTTTATCCTGGAAGTGGGTAAAAACAACGAGTTTCAATAAGAATTGAGAAACACTCCTTCAAAGACAAGCTAAACATCTTCTGCCTTCTATAAATCATTAAGGTTCCCTTGGACAGGATGACTGAGAACCTCCACCAGTATTTTAGTAGTGTTGGAGTACTGCCATTCATGAATAGTAGATCTGAACAACTAATATTTTGTGGGTTGAACTGTGAAGATTGAGACCGTACAGAATTTTGAAACTCAAAAATCAAATATAAAAAAAAGAGAGATTTTAGTGCATTAGTGGTGATGCATGAGAAGTACTGGGGAAGGCTTACAGTGGTGTACTCAAAGTAGTAAAGGCAGTTGTCAGTAAGGATGAACCATCGCCTCTTCCACGTTTTAACACGACCTCCTGAAAGACAGAGGCACAGCAAACGTATTGATGGTTATTTTGTTGTGTTGTTAGCTGTTACTGGAGACCTACAAATATTTAAAAGACTCAATGAACAAAAAAGAATACTGATGTTTGAATATATATATCCCAGTGGTGTAGACTACATTAGAAACCAAAGTACACTGGTTAGTACAATGTAATTGTCAATTTATTTTGATTTTTTACACGTATTGAACATTTCCAAATTTCTCTGATGCTTATATTTGAATAAATGTACAAACAAACTTTGTACAACTTTTGAGTTCGTATTAAAAACATGTTATAAAATTTATGAAACGATATCGAAGTAAAACATGTTCAAGTACAGTATTAAGAAATAAGTACAGAATTATACAATAATTCTCTGAATAAGCAAATGTAATAAACAAGCGCTGCATACAGATAGATTATTACGGAAGTGTTTAACTGTCGTTTAACGTATCAACGACACATGCCCAATGATATGTATCACTGGGCACTTTTAAATGGATATACTGCAATTCTTAAGCTTTTCTAATGGGTACATTCAGTATACCCACATATTGTGATTACACCACTGATATATCTGTACATAAAACTTTTGCAAATGACAATAAATGCCTTGTTAGCATGAAACACAAGAGAGTCCCTACAATTGTGTTGGTTCCTGAATTTTAATGCACATGGCAGATTGGTCAGATTTAATATGTTACAGCAATACAATGTAACACATACAGTACATATTAGAATATTTTATTGAAACACTTAAAAAAGAGATCATTTACCAAGTTTGAGGAGCCAGCCTTCTCTGTCGGGGTTGAAAAAGGTGTGAGTCAGATCATTCCCGTCATCTTCTGGGATTTTGAAGGGCTCACTGTGAATACTCTCATAGAGTTTCTAAGAACAGAGACATTAAACACTTTACTTGAGTGTGGCATAACCTGGAAATTGGCCCAAATCTTAAAACTGAGACTGACTAATGAAATATCAAAGAGTTTTACAAGGCGTGCCACTGAAGTCAAATTCTATGTTGTACTGCACAACAAAGCATTGTGGGACCCCTTCAACAAACGCGAATAACACTCAAGAAGTCTCTTATCCACACCTTCATAATGTCAAATAAAATGAAACCAGTACAACTGACAATTAAAATATAGGTATTTATAAAATAAAATTAAAAAACTGCCAAATCTTACCTTGAATTACAGTTGTTTTGTTTGTTTGTTGTCTAATAAACTCTATGTGTTGTAATTAGCTGAAAGTTCTCACCGAGAGCAGCTCATTAGGCAGATCCTCTCCATTGTTGATGCCTCTGTTCATGGATATAAAGCGCTCCAGTGTGGTTTTGTCCTTCACATTAGGGTTGTGGAGGCTGGTGTTCAACATGATGACGGCAAAAGACAGGATGTAGCATGTGTCTATGGAAAAAACAATTCATATAAGGATTTGATTATATTATAACTTTGAAGCACAACAAACACTGTCATCTATAACCCTATAGGGATTCCTGTTCATCGGGCAAATACAGGCTTAAAGTGATGGTTCTGATCTTGTGAAGTGGGTTTCTATTAGAAAAGGTGTTGAACAGTTTATCTTACCTGTAGATAGCTCATTGAACGCCCTCAGATTGTAGGAAAGGAGTTTAACCCTGACCAGGTTGACAAACTAAGAGCAAGATTGATGAGTCAAGACCAAAGAGAAATGTCCTGATGCATGCTCAATAATCCAGGTAGACCAATCTTACAAGGTTGAGTCACGTCCTCTGGACGGATTCTTCTTGAACTATCTTTTATCCAAAACACTTCTTCAGTCTGAGGTGCTGCAACAAAGTCAGTCTCATAAACAACTTTCTCACAGTGGATCAACCAGTTTGCTGTTGACAGCCAAAACTACACAAAAAAGGGGTGGGGGCCTCTGTGTCCATCTGTCCTACACACTGCTGTTATTGCATCACTCAGCCCTCTGTGAATAGCAAGCAGCCACCAGGGCACTAAATATCACATGATGGTCCTCCTTTTGCACATGAACAACTAGTTTTGGCTGTTTTGTGAAAACTGGGTGATCCACTTTGAGAAAGTACTGCTCATAAGTCTGTTGCAGCGCCTCAGACTGAAGAAGTCCTTTGGATAAAAGGCAAAACATTTCACCAACAAAGAATCCGTCCAGAGGACCGGCCTCAACCTTGTTAGACCAAAGATAATTGTTACAAACAACTCTAATCTCAAAATTTAATAGAAGTTTATAAACTTTAAAACCATTGTCAGTTTATTATAACAGGCTTTTTTGTATCAGAAAACTAAAATGATCCTGGAGGAAGTTCCACAGGCTGAACCAGAAGTGCTACAGCTAGCTGCAGCCTATGCTATTTGCGATGTAGTTTGCACTCATTGATTTTCTCCTGGTATTCTGGTTTCTTTTTACAGACGAGAAATATTTATATTGACAGGTAACTCTAAATTGTCCCAAGTGTCTGTGAGTATGTGAATGGTTGTTTTTGTAGCACAAAATTCCACTTTAGTCTTGATCCTTCTCAGACTAGCCTTTAGCTCATTAATCACTGTGATAAAGGCATCCCTGGATTCAGAAACCTTACTCTCGCCCAAATCAAGAGTGTTCGATTACAACAACCTTTAAAAGCTGGGCTGTGTACGTGCCGTTGCATACGGCCCCACTGTTTCAAGGTGAATAACGTCCCAAAAAAATAAACGTTTCACCTAGATTTTCTTACTTCGATTCCACACTTTTAAAGCATGTTTGAGAACCAGGCACCAAGTTTGAGGAAAGTCAGCGGTGGCGTTTTAAAGACATTTCAACTTTAATGCACTTTTTTTTTTTTTACTTCAACACTACTCATTTAAAGGATGGTTCTCACCAAGTTTGAGGAAAATAAATTGTGGGGTTTAGAGAAATTTCTGTGTTAATGCACGTCTAAAAACACATTCAAGGTACCGGTCCAGCCATACAAGTTGTAATTGAGTACCCTTGATTGGGGCAAGAGTAAGGTTTCTGAATCCGGGGAGGGCTTTACCGCAGTCATTAATCCAATCAGAAATAAACTCTGTTTCCCTAAACTCCATAATTCATTGTTCATAATATTTCCACAGAACAAACTTCACTAATATTTCTAAACCATCACGTTATGAAAGACAAAGTTCTAAGAAAACTAATTTAGTTCCAAAGCTAACAAAAACGCTGTGGTGAAACAGTCATATAAAAGTATGTCCTCCTACATGGACTCCCCCCCCGCCCCCCCCCCCCCCCCCCCCCCCC
>JARVGS010000548.1:19698125-19708357 GCA_031762315.1 Hypsolebias antenori
TACACAATTAGAGAAAGCTCACAAGCACATTTCTAGCTAAAATCTGCTAACTAATAAGACAATTTGGAGCCAAAATTATCATCAAAAAACTTAGATTTTTGCACATTCATTAAAGTAAAAAAAAAAAAATAAATAAATAAAAAAAAATATATATATATATATATATATATATATATATATATTCTGTATATATAAATTATTTAAAACTAAACATTTCAGTTTTACTTAAAGTTGAATCTTTACTCAACCACATTTTTTAAGTTAACCTTTTGCTTTTACAAAGGAAGTAATACTGAAGTCAGTAATACTTTGTAGACGCCAGCAGATTTATTAAGGTACAAATAGAATAGTACTTTTGAAAACCAAACTGTCATTTTTCAGTGTATTCAATTCATTCTGGTTTGATACTGTTGCAGAGGTAAGAACATCCATGCAACAGGTCAAAAGTTAGCTAAATTTTACTTACTATTTCACGTCGCGTGTTTTCATAAATCCATGCTTGTGTGTGGAACATGGAGGTCACAACTTTGTGTGTATTCATACAGGAGGACCTCAAATCTTTAAGTTTAGTTTGGAGACTAAATGTTTCTGTGTTTCAGTGATTTGTTTGCATGTTCTATATCAGTCACATCTGCATGCATGAATTTTCGTCAGCTTTTCCATTTTTTACATAATTAGTGTATTAGAGTTTACATTTAAAATCCTTGGAATCCTCCCAGATGAGCTGGAGGAGGTGGCCGTGGAAAGAGATGTCTGGGCTTCCCTGCTAAAGCTGCTGCCCCCACGACCCAACTTCAGAATAAGCGGAAGATGATGGATGGCTGGATTTAAAATCCTGTCCAACAAATAAATTCAGCTAACTGAATTTATTGTTCATATTACTATTATATATTTTATACTTTTAAACAGTGGCTTCGAATGTTATCAGCCCATTAAATGGTCATTGTTGGTTGTTATCAACCCATAGGTTGCGTTCAGACTGACCCTCCTTTACCTCCTAGTAGGTTTAATGGTATGTTCTTATCGTTGATAATATGCAGCTTCTCCCATGTGTAAAAATGGAAGCTATTTTTTTGTTATCTTTATTTATAACAACTAACAGCCATTTTTCAAGGCCAGTGCTTTTAAAACACTGTTGACTTGAATATGTGGACATCAGTCATGGTGTCCCCAAGGCTGTCCTTTAACATCTCATTTTTTTATTTATCAAAAAAAGGCCCAAGAATAAAAAACCTTGCCGGTCACTTTTACAAAAGGATTTCTTTTTTGTTATACCTAAGATGAACATAACCTCATCCATCTTTGCAGCTAATTTTCACTCTGTATAGACAAAGACCTTTTCAAGCACATTTACATAAAAATGTTGACATTTAGTCCAGCATAATGTCAAGAAAAGCAACGATTTTGAAATCATTTGAAAAGCTGCAGGTGCTGCACATTTTGTTTCTTCACAGAGCCTAAGACAAATGAGCAGACAGTTGATATAGAAAAAGCACAAGCCAAAAACACACATGCAAGCACACACACACACACACACACACACACACACACACACGCACACACACATGCACGTAGCGAGAGTAAACAAAGGTTCAGAGAAGATGATGTGCTGAATCCACTTAAAGCCAGTAGGTGTTCTGCTCATGGTTTATTTATTTACTATACTGTATTACCATTTTTGCACTCCAGCTTACAAAGACTCAAGAAAAAACATGCTATACTGTTTACTTTTTAAAATGTGCAATTTTTATTCATGTTTCCATATGTGAGGCATAAAATGATTTTAAAATGACAACAGTGTTATTGTTCGTGTTATTTAGTTTTCTGGAAGATAATAGTTATATCATTAAAACTAATAGAAATAAGACAAGATCAAGTCAAAAGTTAGATTTTTTTTTTGGTATGGTGTATATTGTGATAAAACTTTTAAAACAGTTGGGGCATTTTTCACAGTTATCTGCCATATCTGGATCCAATTTTATTTTGAGTTTAAGCTTATATTCTAGAGAGCAAAAATAAATCAGTCTGGTTATCTGCAGAGATGTTTATCATCTCCTGAGAAACAGTAGAGTCATAAATCAGGAGCGATTTACACCATCTTTATATTGGAATTGTTTTATGGGAGATAAACAACACAATGTTTTGGCTCTGTTATTCATAAATTATAGATCTGACTTAAATTATTTAAAAGTTTCAATGTGCACATGCACTGCAGGGTTTCTGGAGTGTGGACTTGCATGCTGTATTTTCCTCATGTTTGCCTGTCACCCCTCAGTGTTTCTCCTCCCTGTGTTCCAGCAACATGTGTTCAATCTAATCACCACAGGAGCCTGTCATGTCACCTTGTCTGTATAATTCATCTCCTTGGTGTCTTGTCAGTGTCTCTGATTTGTCCTGTCTATGACTTTATGTTTCTGCATCCCTCCGTGTCATCTCTTTAAAGTAAGTTTGCTGCCCCGCCAGCATTTTGTTTTGTTTATTAAAATAAACTGTTAGTTTTTAGTGATGGCGAGACGGCATTTCATGAAGCACTGAGGCTTTTCCATCAAATAGCTCGACTCATGATCCTACACGCCATGGTGTTTCATTTGCTCTACTGCCCCATCAAGAGGATGTAAAACAGGTAGATGGATTTTAATAACATAACTGGTTTGTGAAGCTTTAAGTTGAATAAAAAAAAAATCATGTTTGTGAGGACCTCAAAGTCTAAATTTGATCTGTAAATGATCTTAATCTGTCTTTATGATGGTTTAAAAGGGAAAGTGTATGGGGGGTAGGGAGAGAGTTTTGATGTGAATGTGCTTGTGTGACTTTGAAACAGTGCTTAAAATACTGGGACTAAGTTTTATCTTTTAATGTTGTTTGTTTGACTTCCATTCAAAATAATTACAAACCCTGATAAACAGAACAAACATGGTTTTTGTTTTGTTTTCATTTTACTTTTTAGAAGTCATGACCATATTTGTACTTATTAGGACAACTGCAGTGTTTAGCATTGTGTAAGAATGCATCTTTTATTTCTTAAATACTTCCAGAATGTGTTTTTGAAATTTTTATTTTCATATATTCTGGAAGAGTTCTTTGAAATGTTTGCAGCTAGCCAAAACAATTAAAAAGCTTTAACTAATTGAACCACAAAAATTCAGAAGCTTTGACTTGTCGGAGTTCAGCCCAATGGTCTTTTTGATCCACTTCAAATAACTCTTATGGCAGATCTTCATGAAGCCAACTGGTTTCCTGCATGCATACTGTGTGTCCATTGTGAAAGAGTTGACTCCATAAATCATGTCTCTGAACACGACTCCTCCACCAGAATCACCCTGTGAGGCACGTACAGAATGTTTTAGCAAACGTTGTAGCCCACTTGTTTACATGTTGATGCACTTATCAAAAGGCAAATTATTTTCAGTTATGTTTGGCAACTTACGTAACACACATCCACTCCAGGGCTTTGACCACAGAACCAGTGCTCATTTTTGTATTTTGAGTATTTTTTTAACTGAGAACAGTCAATAACTTCTATATCTGCACACTGGAAAGTTCTTGGTTTAGAAATAGGTTCTGATGGGTAAAGGAAAGAGTTCCAGTTAAAAAATAATACATGTAATTTGAAATAAGGATTGGTTTTTCCCTTTTTTTTTTTTACTTTTTTTTATCTGATGTACAAGAGTACTGGACAGATTTTCAGTATAAATATTTTAATCACAAACTTTACTACGGCTTTGTTTATAAAATAAAATGTAAAGCCACTCACGTCTTTCATTATTTGGGCCCATTGTTGAAGAAGCTTGACCAGAAATCTGCACCATGTCATGGCTGAAAAAAAAAAAAAAAAAAGGGGCAGCTTAATAACAATAAAATGGAAGCGTGAGTTTACAATTTGACAATTATTGTCCATTTGCATCAGTTCATCATTTGCCACTCACACACATTAATTAATTTTTGCTGTTTTTATCCTTAAAATGATGCTCCTGGTTATCAGAGACTAGATTCAAATTAGAATATGGGGACAAAACACCATATTAGGTTTTTCAAAGTAATAGCTAAAAACAATTATTTACATGTTCTGCATTTGTGGAAGGAAAAAAAAATATTTACAGTCTTTAAAATAAAAAAAAAAAAATACCAGTGCAATGTTTACTACTCACACACTAGGCTGGTTGTTACAGTCAGGAAGGTCAATTGGTTTCACGTTTGATGGAAGTTGGACTGAGTCAGGTAACTTCAGTAGCATCAGGTCATGCGGCTTCCTTTGGCCACGTGATACATATATTGTAGGTGATTCTGATATATTTACTTGCAATGTTGAACCAGTATGCTCTCCTAAAACAGCAGTAGTAACCCTGTACGTAATAAAACATGAGATTATTGGGATTATAGTGCAACAAAAATTCAAGAAATACAGTATATTGAAACCTTGTATAACACTTTATGAGTTATCAGTGGTTATAAAATAAAGTTATACTGTTAATCAAATGTTGTGTAAGAATTCACGAGTGTTAGATGTTCAGATTTTCTCACATTCCATCTGTCCAGCAATGTGCTGCAGTCAGAATCCACTGGTTTGTGATCAGTGAGCCTCCACAGAACTGCCCATTGTTTAAAAGTAAAACATGATGGAGATTTTCAGTTGGGTCACATGGTCGACCCCCGATGATTCTCTTCTCCAGATTAATCACAGAGCTTGTCCCGACATCTAAAAAGAGAGACATTTACTGAGAGTTTGATTTTTAGGTCATAACTGGTCAGGTTTGCCAAATGGTAGTTGGTCCATCCCCTCCCTGTTCATGGACAACATGGTCTTTAAATAAAATATAAATGCAACTCGACGACTGACAATATAAGAAAATAGAAAAGCACAAATCAAACAACACATTTATCCTAAACCATTAAGACCAAATTAAGAATGGAAAAGAGAAAATTGTGCAATGACTCACCGACCCACAACAAACTCACGACAAGCTTTAAAGCAGCCATTGCTGTCATTAAGAGCCTGATGTCTGAGATCCCTTTTAAACTCTCCTACTCTGCCCTATTGGCCAAGAACCCATAGCTTACATGACAGCAAAACGACAGGTGTTGGGTACTGTAATTTCTGGACTACTGAGCGCACCCAAATACATGCCTCACCCACTACATTTAAAATATACTTAATAATTACATATATAGGCTGCACTTGTGTATAAACTGTGGGTGTCCATGTTGTAACGCGAGACATTTACACAGAAAGATCTTTTAAACTTTTGACAAAATACGTACCGGTAACATACACAAATACTTACAGTAAATGTGTTTTTTTGCTTTCTTTTTTCTGAACAGTGCTGGTAACACAGCTGTTTAAAAAAAATAAATAAAAAATGAAGTAGCCTACCAGGAAGTCACTGATCACTATCTTCATCTTCCTTTTTTTTTAACTGCTCCTCTTCACCATCCACTGGCAGACAGAGCAGAAGTTGCTCTTTGCATGCCGTTTGTCGCCACCAGTCATCCAAGCCTCCCACCGAACTTTGAGTGTCACTTTAATACACGATTCACACTGATACTGAGTGGCTGCAAATACTTTGCTGTGCTCTCAGGGAGGGTCACAAGTTCCCCCTCGTCATTCTGTCCTCTACTCCTCGTTTCATTGGTCCACTGTGATGGGTTTGGTAATTCCATAGGTCAGATTTTGTTTTACTTTTTATTTATACAGGCAGTCTCATTGAGTCATGAGGACCCACCCCCAGATGAGAGCTGTGTATAGGGCAGCTATGTGAGCACCTGGGCTGAATGCTTTGGTGGCATGAAGCTCGTTAGCCTGTCAAAAAACAAAGTCATGTCAGATTTATGTATATTGTTATGAACCAGATTTTTGATTTGATAAATGCATCATACAGGAATGGTTTAAAGTGTTTATTAAAGCAGGATCTCTGGTGGAGATCTGGGTCCATGGGCCACTCAGATCTGCAGAGTCAGAAGAGCTAGAGGTTGGACTTTGACTGTGAAGGTTCTTAGAGGGGGGAAAGGCTGACTAACCTTCACAGTCTGGCAAAGAGCAGACTCTGTGTGACAGGTGGATTTGATTATGTCACCTGCAGTGACTGAGCTGCAGCAGGACAGGAGAGCTGTGCAGCACAAGACGTAAGGGCAAGTTCAGAAACAAGGTCAAGTAGAACAGTCTGAGGTCATACACTTGTGGACAGAAATCCTTATCCAGTTCCAGTTAGGCAAGAGGTGTAGTCGAGTTGAGGAAGAGCAGAGTCGTTACCGTGGTCCGAGAGCGAGCTCCAAATCAAGCAGGAGATAAGCAAGGCGAGGAAACCAAGAGGGCAGAACCGGGTAGTCAAACAAGGATGTGGCATGAACGCTAGACATCTAACTGCTTGGAAATGTTCAATAATCTGGCACTGGTGGATTTTGGAGCTTATAAAGGCAGGTGAACAGATGAAGCTGACGAGTGCTGATTGCTGTGGAGAAACAAGGGAGGCGTGACATGGCTTGGAGGGAGCAGGCTTGAGCTGAAGGATGAGTGATAGGCAAAACAGACATGGAAACAGAAAACTATTGCAGGAAGGGACAGAAACATAATACCCCTTTTCCATTAGTACCTTTAGTACTGGTACAGCACGGTTCGGCTCGGTGCAGTACATGTTGTGTTTCCAATAAACTTTCAGTACCGGTTCTAGTGGGCGGGTTCAATTTGACTTTGCATGCCTTACCAGCTAGTGGCGGTAATACTGGTGGTAAGACCCTGAAACAGGTTTCAGTACAGGGTGAGAATTTATTTAGAAATTTCTGTTGAATTAAGAAGAATGCAGATTAGTGGGATGCAGCACAAACAATGATGATTCCAGCTACAGGCAGGAGGTGGAACATCTGGAGAGCTTGTGCAAGACGAACAACCGTCACATCAATGTGAATTAGATGGAGATGGTAGTGGACTTCAGAAGGAATAAACACACCTACCACCCCAAAGCAAAAAGTGTGTGTGCTGGGTGAGTGGGGCCCTTCATGATGCAGATGGCCCTCTTCCTGCATCTGGAGGTGTAGATGTCTGTGATGTTGGGGAGGCTGACTCCAACATCTTCTGTGCAGCCTTCACCACTCTCTCCAAACCTTTTCTTTTTGCATCTGTGCAGCCTCCATGCCACACGTTGATGCTGGAGCACAGGAAACTTTCCACTGCACATCTATAGAAGGACATGAGGACTAAAGTTTCATTCAGGCCTAAAAAAACTGACCCGATTTGGCGCCAGCCCATAGCCATTTTTTCTGAACCCGACCGGACCCTGTCATTTAACTGTAATTACAGTACTGAACCTGAAAACCCCCTAACATTTTTTTTCTATTAAGCTTTTATTGCTTTTGTAAGCAAATCAGTTTGACATAATATTTTCAAAACATAATGAAAGGAATCAAAGGTCAACTCCTCAGACTGAGGAAGTCCTTCGGATGAAAGACGAAATGTTTCTTTATATTTTTTTTGTTTGTTTTTTGAAAAGTCCAAAGGAACTGACTTACCTTTTTTATATTTTTCTACCTGGATTATAGAGCATGCATCAGGATATATTGAAAGGAAGATAAAAAGATTTCTTGTTTATTAACAAATAATAACAAATGTGAGCAGTGTGAACAAGAAGGGGCTCAACACACAGCCCTGAGGGTAGCCAGTGCTGAGGGTTATGGCGTAGTAGGATAAGTTGTGTATATCCTCAAATACTATGGTCTGTTTGTTAAGAAGTCTAGGACACAGTTGCATAGGAGGGACTTAGTCCTAGTGTGAGTAGTTTGTCCATCAGGATCTGGGAAATCATGGTGTTGAAGGCAAATGTGAGGTACACAAAGAGCATGCAGATGTAGGAGTCTTTCAGCTCCAAGTTGGTGAGAGCAGTGTGGACCACAGAGGAGATGGTGTGGTCTGTGTATCAATTCTTGCTGTATGCATACTGGTGTGGGTCCTTATTGATGTCAATGGTAGCTTTGATGTTGCCCATGACCAGTCTTTCAAAGCATTTATCAACTATTGGGGTGAGGGCTAACCAGTCACTGCAGAGCTCTTAGGAACTGGGATGATGTTGTCAGTCTTCAGGCAAGTGGGAACAGTTGCCAGGGTGAGGAAGGAGTTAAAGATGTCAGCCAAAACCTTGCAGAGCTGATCGGCACAGTCTTTCAGCACCCTGCCCAGGATGTTATCTGAGCCAGTGGCTTTGTGATTAATCCTCTTGAAGGTATTCCTTTCTTCTGCTGAGAACAGTCTCTTCAGATGGTGAGGTGAGTCTGGTGCCAGGCGTCTCCAGGAACTTTCTAGTTTAACATCAAGTTGGGTTCTAACAAAGAACTGAGTGCACAAAAGATGTACATTTGAAATTAATATTTTTATGCATACAGAAAAAGACACTTGGAAGTGGATGGAATACATAGTGAAGTTTTGTGTGTTACAAATCAGCATGCAAGGTAAAAAGCCATTGCTGTCTCCTTCTGATCTTTAATCATCAGTTAGTTGTTAGTTGATTGCCTCTTTTATGTATTTGTAACAGTTATTTCTGCTACCTGAAGATAAAAGTTCCTCACTGTGTTGCACAATCAAAATGTTGCTTATCTAAAAACACCCACAGAACAATTAAAAAAAAAAAAAAAAAAACGGTAAGAAGATGATTGACATGCACAGAACATTACACTGAAGCGACATCTGCATTCATTTCATAACTACTGGGAAAAAACTTTCACAGATGAAAAGTGGAAGTGTTTTTTTGTTTTTCATCTAGCTGTGCCAATTGATCATCAAAATATTGTGTCCCAGGTAGAACAGTAAAACACACACACACACACACACACACACACACACACACACACACACACACACACACACACACACACACACACACACACATCCGGTCATCTTTAGAGCAGAAGTAAGAGGAAGAACTGTTTCCACAGAGAAGAAACATACAGGAGTTGTGCACGCTTATGTGTTAGTAAAAACATGGACAGAAATCTGTTGTAACAGTTTTTGTGATGAAAACGTCTTATACTTTGTACAAATATCCAGTTTTTACTTACAAGCCAACAACCTGTGTTCAATCTAATCACCACAGGTGCCTGTCATTTCACCTTGTTAGTGTCTGTATATATTCATCTCCTTGGTGTCTTGTCAGTGTCTCTGATTTGTCCTGTCTATGTCGTTATGTTTCTGCATCCCTCCGTGTCACCTCCTTAAAGTAAGTTTGCTGCCCCGCCAGCATTATGTTTTGTTTATTAAAATCAACTGTTAGCTTAATGAGGATGAGACGAAGCTTCATGAAGCACTGAGACTTTTCCATCAAATAGCTCGACTCATGATCCTACGCGCCATGGTGCTTCATTTGCTCTACTACCCCATCAAGAGGACTAAATGTAAAACAGGCAGATGGCTTTTACTAACATAACTGGTTTGTGAAGCTTCAAGTTGAATTAAAAAATAATGTTTGTGAGGACCTGAGAGTCTAAATTTGATCTGTGAATGATCTTAATCTGTCTTTATGATGGTTAAAAGGGAAAGTGTATGTGGGGGGATGGGGAGAGAGCATTGATGTGAATGTGCTTGTGTGACTTTGAAACAGTGCTTATAATACTGGGGACTCATTTTTATATTGTTGTTGTATTTGTTTGACTTCCATTCACAATAATTACAAACCCCAATAAACAGAAAAAAAACATGATTTTTTTGGTTTGTTTTTATTTGAATTTTTAGAAGTCATTACCATATTTACATTTACTATGACAAATGAAAGAAAAAGTTATAATAAAAATACACTAAGCACTAGTAGCATAAAAACAATATGCTGAACATCAGCATGAACATGTCTGTTTGAGCAGATGAGCACACATGAAAACAACAACATGAAACATCAGCAGCAACATGATGTGATTTTTTTTTTCCCCACAGTGATTATCCTGGTTAGATATTCATGAGTCTAACAGCCTCAGGGTAAAAGTTGTTCCTCGATCTAGTGGTTCTACACTTAATGCTCCTCAACGTCCTGCCTGAGGGGGGAGCAGGACTAAAAGTGTGGATGATGGCTGAGTGAGGTCCTTCATGATTTATATGGCCCTCTTCCTGCATCTGGAGGTGTAGATGTCTGTGATAGTGGGGAGACTGACTCCAACAGACTTATGTGCAGCCTCATCTATGAGGGGCCGTGTAGCACTTAAACTATTTTCCTCGGCCACTCATACACACACACACACACACACATACGCACACACACGATAGT
>JARVGS010000548.1:19810434-19820777 GCA_031762315.1 Hypsolebias antenori
ATGCGCGAAGGGAACATTCAGTGCTTTCAGCACCGCCCTCTGGCGGTCATCTGGGATTCATAGAACCGTAGTTACATTCGTAACTTTCGTTTGGTTCTATAGGAAAGCTTTTGTGTATACTGTATTTAAATTGACTTAATTATCAAAGCAATAGTAATACAAAACATCTGAAATGCTGCATATTTTTCAGTAACTTGTAATCACACCTCAACTGTAAAATCAATGCAATGTATTAATTTAGCATACCATTTCTTCTGGTCCATTAATGAACTGCCTCCTCGTGTATGAACGTTGAACGTGTTAAAATTTTGGGGGCTAAACAAAGCATCAGCAGCGAACTTCAGCCCAGAGTTTTATTTGTAAAGTATAGATTGGCTTGTTTATTTTTATTTATTTATTTATTTTTTGTTTGTTTGTTTGTTTTTCACTTAAGGTATTGTTAAAAACTCTGTGGACCTTGAACGTTGGTACTCATCTATTCATTTCCTTTTTCTTGCAGGTATATCATAAAGCCTTTTAATTTTTATATATTCCCAAAACCTTTTAATAGGACATCTCCAGATATAAAGTTTATCTGTCAAGTAAGTGTGGCTTCATTGAATTGTTTCATTGTAAACAAGTAATTTAAATTAATTGTATGCTTTAACGGTTTTCTTGTTTTATTTCTTATTAAAATGTTTACATTTTCCCCTACTGAGCCTTAAACTGAAGCGTTGAAGAGACTCACTTTTTGTTGTTTCAGAGTTCCAGTATTGACTTCCTTGCCAGTCAAGGGTTTGACTTCAACAAAGTGTTCTGTCATGGTGAGAAAAGAAAAAGATTATCTTTTATGTGAAATGTATTCTGCACCTTGGTCACAAAATGCCAAACGTCTGAGAATTCAAAAAAGGAAGAACAAGCCTCACACAGAAATTTAAACAATTTTATTTATTTTGAACCTCAACCTTTTAAATGCATGCAATTATCTTAGAATGAATAAATTTATCCTAGTTCATTAAAATGTTTAAAAACTAGTAATATGGTGGATTTTCTTTGTTGTTTAATTATGGTAGGATTTATTGTGACACTTCTAGTTTTGAGTTCAGGCTCATATTTCACATATCTGTGAGGCAAAAAAATAAAATAAAATTCTGGGAAAAAGAATAAAACAAACATTTAATGTATACAAATAGTAAAAAAAAAAAAAAACTTTTTCTGATTCTATTTTTTTCTCTCCCCAGGCATCCCATACCTAAATCAGGAGGAGGAAGCTCAGCTGAGAGAGCAGACAGAGGAAAGGAGAAATCAACAGGCTAATGGTTTAGGGACTCCGTCGTTTATCTCCCCATCATCCTCCAAAATCCCAGCACATGTGCCCGATGAACAGAAAGACTTCATTAATAAAATGCTGTAAGTGTTTGAGCACTGCTTTTCTACTTAAAGATGGAATTGTTGATGTTGGGCAGGTTTTTATTTGATCTTTTAGCGTACCATTTGGTGTTTAACGTATATCTTAGATCCTTGTTTACTGTTTCTTTTTACACTTTATGTTTAGCTATTTTTGGATGTAACTGGGATCCTGTGCACATATTTTTGTTCCACCTCATGTACCACGTGCGATGCAAATGACAAAGTTGACTTGAACTTGAAAAAGGAGCTCTTTGAATTCATTAATTTATTTTGTTTCCTAACTCTGTTTCTACAACAGTGAAAAGGTTGAGAGGCTCTTGAGTAACGATGAAAAGACTTTGGACTTGGAGCCATGTACTGGGTAATCCTGGCCTTTCTTTCACAAAGTCACATCAAGCCTGAGTATTGTTTACTGGTCAAATGTAAGTTGTATTTTCTCTCCAGTTTCCAGAGAAAGCTGATATACCAGACACTGAGCTGGAAGTGAGTGATGCCTAATGCTTTTATTTTGTTGTTGTTGTTCACATTGGTGTTTGGTCGTACTCTAAGTTTAGTTTTACACTGATAGGTTTACCAAAGGTCTTCATGTGGAAACCTTGGAAACAGAAAAGGTAGCATTTTTAACTTCAACGTTTTCCATATGTATTTGTTTCAAGCAAGCGATATAAGTGACTTGTGTGTGCAGAAGGAGCGATACATTCAGATCAGTAAAGTTGACGAAGAGGAGAAAAAGAAGAGGGAACAGCAGAAACTGGAGCGAGAGCAGGTGAGTTTGATCGAAACATCAACGTGCCGTACATATGTCGTGTCAGTCCAAAAATGTCTAATAAAGTGGAAAAAACAAATAGGTTGCTTTGCCGTATTAGTCGCATCTATTACGTGTCATCGCTGACAGCCCAGAAATATGGGACGATGTACTAAAAATCTGTCGGCTGCCAAATGGCAGCTGTGCAAGCATGCACGGGAGGACTTTTAATTAACAAGAGTAACACTTAAAAACAATAATTTGTTTGCTCGACACTATAGTAAAGGTGTGTCTCAGTTTAACTTTTCTTAATAAATGCACTTTAATGGTCAAATCAGCTGCGTTTCGCCTGGGCAGCGCGACAACATGCAGCTGATTTGACGTTTGCTCCAGGAGTTCAGGAGCGAGATGAAGGTGGCTCTATGGCAAGCCAAGTGTCTCATTAATAGCCACTTTTACCTATTAATGAGACCCTTGGCTTGCTATGTTAGTCGAGGGCCCTCTAGCTGCTGAAAATAGTAGTTTTCAGTATTTTCCATGTCGGAATGAACGAAATCGTCGGATCTCAGCCAAAACTTGGATTATAAATATGGGAGAAAAAAAAACGTATATTCGTAGTCACTTCTGTGTGCAAATTTATGCACAAAGGTGTGACTTATTGTGTCTTGTTGACCTTTTGAGAATGTAGTCAAGGAAGGAAATGTTGGTTTGGTCTCCTGAATGAAGTTATACCATATTAGTTTTTTTTTTTTTTCATGTATTTTTTCATTTTAACATCATCTGCCTTTTTTTTCCCTAACAGGAAGAGCTAAATGATGCTGTTGGCTTCTCCAGAGTCATCCATGCCATTTCTAAATCGGTGAGTCGTACTCTTTCTTTGATTCCTTATTTTTAAACATGTTCTTCTGTTAAAAGTATTAAAAAATAAAATCAGCAAGCAGTTGCCAAAATCTAAATACATTTTCCAAGCTGCTCTGAAATGTTTTGTTTAGTAGCTTTATGTGTAATTCATGTGTTTTTGACACTCAGGGTAAACTCGTGGTTGGCCACAACATGCTTTTAGATGTGATGCACACAGTCCACCAGTTCTACTGCTCTCTGCCTCAGGTACAACAAAGATGTAAACTGCGTGGGGAAAAAAAAGTTTAGGCAAATTATAGTGGTTTATGTAAAATTTAGTAACAGCAGTTCTCCTTTTTCCAGGATCTTCAAGACTTTAAAGAGGTTACGATGTGTGTTTTCCCAAGGTACTTCTAGTGTTTGTTTTTTGTTGCCACAACAAATTCCTCATGAGCTTGTATTTTCTAACGTGTTCTTGGATTTATTTTCAGACTTTTAGACACAAAACTGATGTCCTCCACACAGCCATTTAAGGTAAAAATTTTCAACGTTAGAATGTGTATGTCTAGAAAATCTTGTCAGATTACACTAATGCATTGATCCTGATGCGAGCGAAGTGCAACATCAGCATTGTGACGTTGCCATTTATTCTTGGATTTGAGATGCAGCACATCCTACAGTCTCTATTCGACCTTAGGCATTACTATAAAAATAATAAGTCATGTCAAATGTATTTATAAAGCATATTTAAAACGGCAGCTGTTACCAAAGTGCTATATATGCTCATAACGTAAGAAAAACAACCCAGCCTGCAGACTCTTTCCTGCGTTTGGGCAGCAATAATCAAGATGTGCGTGACCAGCCACCATTAGTTGTGTGTGTCGTCGTTTGATTAGTCAAAACAGTGAGCCTAATCCTCACCTGAGCCAACCTTTATCATAGCACAGTGCTCTCATTTGATTTGGACATGATGTGGAACTTGAATACGTGAAGCCCTCTGATCACATCTCTTCAGTTTTAGTCTCAAATTGATCAAACCTCTGGGTAGTAAGGACATTTTGTTTCTGCTGCTTGTGCTACAGGAGCTGATCACCAACACGTCTCTGGCAGAGCTGGAGAAACAACTGAAGGAGAGCCCTTTCAAGCCGCCACAAGTTGGTTAGTAAATATACCAGTTTGCCTGATTTGCTAAACCTTGACGTGGGGGGGGGCTGTTAATCTTCGTCCTGGAGGTCCACTGTCCCGCATGTTTAGGATTTTCTATGCGCCAACGCACCTGATTTGAAACAATGGGTTATTAACAGGCTCCCACAGAACTGTTGTTAGAAAAAAAAAATTCTTGCTTTATCTTACTTGCTCAAAAGGAACCACACTTGACAGCAGGAGAAGATTTTGAACTGGATTTTTTTACCTGGATTATTGAGCATGAACTTTGGTGTTTTGAACCACTTTGGTATGTCTGCTTCAGAGGAGTTGATGGGGGAGAGGGTGGGCCCCAGCAAGTATACCTCGCTGCAGCAAACAGAACGGGGAGGAGACGGACCACTACCGTCCGTCCCCGCCCCCTTTGCTCCTTATTTGGAAATGACAGTCCCGTGACGGTTAAGGTTAAGGTTAGCATTACGGTCAGGCTTAAGGTGTAAAAGGTTACGGTTAGGGTTAGCATTACAGTCAGGCTTAAGGTTAAGGTTAAGGTTAGGGTTAGCGTTACGGTCAGGCTTAAGGTTAAGCTAAGGGTTAGCATGACGGTCAGGGTTCACGTATTTACAGGACTGATTATGAAACTAGCGCCCCCGTCCTTTCGGGAGTGCAACACCACCACTTCCAAATAAGGTTCTGCGACTGACAATGGTCAGTCCCGGCCCCGTTCTGCATGCTGCAGCGAGGGCCTACTACCCACTCCCATTAACAGACCTACCATGAAGCAGGGTAAACAAAATGCATATAAACATTAACAAACTTCTACAAAAATAACTGAAACATCAAAATACTTTCTTTAACAAACATTATCCATCATTAAACACATCTCTTAAAAACACTGTTCTCTAGATACAAATTTATATCATTAAACTTCCCAAGTGCACAGTTTACTTCCCCCCCTTCAATCAATAATGGTCTCTTCCGGAACCTTTAAAAAGGTGCTCAGGCCCCGGGAATCTTTTAGCCTGAACACCCTGCAGAGGAAGAGAAGAGATAAGTCATTTTTACACTATCACAACACAATCATAACATCTTTTACCTTATTTCAGAGATTAGTCACACTAATACTTATATTTTATGCATATGTTTGTTTTGTTAACAGGACAGGTCATCAGTAGCAGCTGAGGAGCTGCCCAAGAACACCTACAAACTAACAATAAAATATTTAAATCTGTTTCTCCTTGACATTCTTTCAGTTAAACTATTCAAACGTCAGCATTTTAAGTGTACCAGAATATGTGATGAAGACCTGTGATGTGATGAAGAAAAATTTCAAGCTTAAGTCGAATCAGAGCTCCAACTATCAGTTTATCTTGAAATAAAAGGAAACGTGTTTATTTGTACGAGGATCGTCTGATTCTTGTCGTCGTTTTCTGCTTGTGAAAGGATCGCTGGGCTCCTGTTCAGCGGGCCGTACAATGTAGCAAAGACCACATCAGGATCAGGGAACTTCACCCTCACGTGGACGCCATCTGCCGCTGAAGATGGACAAAGCCACTCCATCTGCTTTGTCGTCCAGGCAAGGTCAGTATTCCATGTCACTTTGTTACAAAACGTAGAGGATCTTTCACATCTGAACCTGTTAATTGTAGCATATTATTTGATTATTAACAGTGACTTGTGGCTGACAGAGTTGGGTGTGATTCTACTCTGAGTCATAAAACACTGAATTAAATGCGATGAATTCTAAAAATTAAGTTAAGTTTAACCAAAGGAAAAAAATGCTGTGCATCAAACAGTTTTGCTGAAACTGGCTGAAGATGCTCAAAACCAAGCTGTTAACTGTAAAAGAAGCAAAAAAAGCTAAAAGGAGTAAAAGGTTCAACTAAAAGTAGCAAAGGGCTAGCTTAAAACAACAAAGCTTAGCCAAAACTTGCAAAATCCTAATAAAAGTAGCAAAGGATTTTTAAAGGTAAGTTTACTTATTTATGTTTAATTTCTGTTAAAAAAAATAAAAATAAAAAAGTAGCAAAGGCTTAACTAAAAGTTGTAAAATGTTAATGAAAAGCTTCAAAATGTAAGTTTAAAAATCCAAATTAGAAGCAGTAAAAGTTTTGCAAAAAATAACAAAACCAACTAAAAGCACCAAAGTTTAGCTAAATGTATCAAAATATTAACTAAATGTTTCAAAATGCTGACTAGAAGTTGAAAGTATCAAAAGGCTTGCTAAAAGCTAAAATTAGCAACAGAAAAATACCCTAAAAAGTAGCTAAAAGATAGCTAAATACCAAACAAAGCATCAGGACAAAAACAGCCTGAAGCAAATTTAAAAGAAAACAAGGTTTTTAAAGAAAGTGAGAAGATCTTTGTATTTTTTTTTAAGGAGAACATATTTGTAAATAAGGTTTGATATTTTGAAAAGTATAAAAAGTAAAAAAAATAAATAAAATGTCATAACGCACATCACCTGAATGCTTAAGTTATAAAATAGCACAAACTATGCAGAAGTCTCTTTCAGCTGCTCGCTGGGTCACCAGCGAGTGAACACGCATGAAAGATTTGGCAATTTGTTTTATGCCAGATGCCCTTCCTGACGCAACCTGGGCTCAAACCCGCAACCTCAGGATTACAAGACCGCTGTACTGACCACCAAACTACTACAGCCTTCTCTCAGAATAGAAGTAGTTAGATTTAATTAGCATTCACACAAAATTATTGCTAACAATGTATATTTACTAAAGCTAAAATAGGTAATAAAGAATAAAATACAACAAATGAACAACAGTATTTGGGCAGCTCACCATAATTGTATTTACATGCCTACAGTATAGTTTAATGTAGCGTTGGTTCTCTTTAAAAACAATATTAAAATGATTTGCACAAGGACAGCACCAAAATAAATACTGTATGTTAGAACAATGCAACTGTTGTTTTGAACAGTTTGTTTAGCTAAACACTGATTTACATATCTGGTCCTTGGTTAGGATTTGTAGACTAAAGTCAACATTATGCACATGCATTTACACAAATTAATACAAATAAAGACCAGAGATCAAGAAGAACACACATGGGCAAAAAAAAAATGTTGCCTGGTTGTCTCCTGCGGTGTTTGCAGGGCTAGTTTTGTTCCAATCATTGCCTTTGCAATTTTAACCGCTTTTACCCTTTCTGAAAGACTTTCCACAAAATGTCTGAGTGCGTCTGTGGAAATTGGTGCCCATTCATTCTGTAGAGCATTTTGTGTGTTTTATGTGTTTTTGAACCAACTGATTATAGATGAGAAGGTCTGGCTTGCAGTCTGGTCCAGTTCAGGTGCTTGTTGGGGTTGTTGGCAGTGAGCTGTGTGGTCAGTTACTAAACTCATCAAACCAACTCTTTATAGTCTGTGCACTGTGGCACAGTCATGTTGAAAAAAGGGCCCTTCTCAAAAATGTTTCCATGAAGTTGAAAGCATAAAAATATTCAAAATGTCTTGGTATGCTAGAGCATCAAGTTTGGCCTTCGCTGGAGTTAAGTGGTTGAGCTCAAACTTTAACTCAAACACCTAATTTACAGCTTGTGAATAAGAATTTACCAACAATTAACAGGTGTGACCATTAAATCATATAGTTGGGTTTAATGGTTGTTGAGAGGGTTTCTTTTGCCAATAAATATTAGTTTAATTGATTTGTTTTTGCTAATTAACATGGTGGTTTGATAAATATTTTCAGTTCTGGTTTTGTTTCCACAGTTTTACACAAAACCTGTTTGACTCAGAGCTTCGATGTGTTGTCGTAACAGTTGGAAACGGTGAGTGGAATTCTTCCTTGTTCCTCATATTCTAAATTGTCTGGTGAATTTCCTCATTTGTAACGCATTCTGACTGAGGATTGTTCTATTTGCAATTCCACCATCCACAGTGACAAACGTGATCACCACAACTACAGCTACACCAATGATAATGAACCCCCTCCCAGTAAATGCCACATTGGCACCAATCTCAGCGACCGCCACACCCCCAGCAAATGCCACATTGGCACCAACCTCTAAATTCACCGCACCTCCAGTAAATGCCACATTGGCACCAACCTCAAAAATCACCTCACCTCCAGTAAATGCCACACTGGCACCAACCTCAGCGATCGCCACATCCCCGTTAAGTGCCACATTGGCACCAACCTCAAAAATCACCACACCCCCAGCAAATGCCACATTGGCACCAACCTCAAAAGTCACCTCACCTCCAGTAAATGCCACATTGGCACCAACCTCAGTGATCACCACACCCCCAACAAATGCCACATTGGCACCAACCTCAAAAATCACCTCACCTCCAGTAAATGCCACATTGGCACCAACCTCAGTGATCACCACATCCCCAGTAAATGCAACACTGGTACCAACCTCAACCATCGCCATAACCCCAGCAAATGCCACATTGACACCAACCTCAAAAATCACCACACCCCCAGCAAATGCCACATTGGCACCAACCTCAGCGATCGCCACACGCCCAGTAAACACCACCTTCACACCAGTTACACCAAATACAGCAGCTACCCACACCCCAGCTATTTCTTCTCCTACAACCTCAGTAACATTTGACCCAACAAAAGCTTCTACACCCACCTCAACGACACATTTTACTTCAGCAAATCCTCGGACAACTTCAACCTCTGTCCCAGGACCATGTAAGTTTTGAAAAACTAAAACTATTAGTTTCAGGTAGCATAATCTGTTTTAATGTTTAATTTGAACTAAGAGGCCAATGGTTATGCCATGATAAAGGCTGTAAGCTTAATCATCCAGGTAGATAACAAAACAGGATAAATCATGTCATCTGGACCATTTGAGATTCCATCAGGAAGTTGGCTTGAAGCATCAGTGAAGGCTACATATGGGACAGATTTGGTTGGCAGCCGCCGAAAACTGAGGAAGTCCTCTGGATGGGGTACGAAACATTTCCCTCTTGAAGAAACTGGTCCAGATGACACAATTTAACCTTTTTTTTTTTTTGTTGTACAGGCATGATGAATGCAGCATGGTAACTGTCAGATATAAAACTTTTTATCTCCTATATCTGTAATTTGACCTGCGATGTAATGTTGTTCTTTCTGTTCTTTTAGATTATGTTGTTGGTCTTAATGTGAAGATCTCTACCACACTGTCTCTGGATAATGATTATGATGCAATTGTAAGACAGGTTGGTAACTTCCTTGACTTCCAGATCAGTTTCAGCAGAACTGGTTTGGCTGATTTTGCTGTTAAGACCTGGGGGATTTTCCATGTCTGAAAATGTTTGGTATCTTGGCATGGATCTTGAATGCATTTAATGACACCAGCACGGTCTTTATCTGTTATTTCTTGAAATTTGATCCCCTCCAGATCAAAGATGAATTAGTCAAGCGAGGGCTGCCATCAACCATAACTCTTCGCATCTCGAGCAGTGGTTCAGTGACATTTACAACACCAGCACCCCCCTGATGAAAACACTCTGGAGCGTTGCTTAGAACTGTTTCCTGAATTTTGGACGCAACTGTTTGTTTGTTTCTTTGTTTCTTTTCTGTAATTTTATATATACTGTACTTTTTTTATTTTATTTTTTTACTGAACTCATTGAAGATGTTTACAAAAAATTCTAGTAAACGTATTTGTAATTTATTTATAAATACAAAACCATGTTTGATTTGATTAACAAGTTTGTTAACTAATGGGCCTTTACGTTCCTTTTCTGTGCTCATACTTGTATATTTTTACATTGATATGTTCATATAATAACATACGATGTTGACGATGCCAATTAACTCGTTGTTGAAAAGACAAAATTGTGTAATTACATATATTGAAACCAAATATTAGATTCAATCTAACTAAAGCTGTGGTAACAGTAAGCAACAACTAAATGTAGATCAGTCAAGGATTCAAGGTTCTTTGTCTTTCCACCACATGTGGTACATGTGGTGGAATGAAATTTTGTACACAGGGTCCCAGTTACATCCAACAAAATTGTTGAAATGTTAAAGAAAAACAGTAATAAGATCTAAGATATGAACTAAGAAAAACGTTAATAAAAATACATTAAGCACTAGTAGTACAACAACAATACGCCAAACATCAGCATGAACATAGATATTCATGAGTCTAACAGCCTCAGGGTAGAAGCTGTTCCTCATTCTAGTGGTTCTACACTTAATGCTCCTCAACCTCCTTCCTGAGGGGAGTGGGGCAAAAAGTGTGTGTGCTGGGTGAG
>JARVGS010000548.1:19825114-19835811 GCA_031762315.1 Hypsolebias antenori
ACTGTCACCTTCATGCTTGCTCAAGATGAGAGTCTGTGATGAAGTTAAACTCAAAGCAGTCTGCTCCTCAGATAAATGTTGTCAAATTACTCTTTATATATATGAATGTTTCTGTTCAGGGCCCTCAGATGACTTCTGTTGTGACTTGGTGCTACAAATAAACTGAATTGAATTGAACTGAGTAGTGTGTACTGGTAAATGTTCTCCTTTAGTTGTTTCACCCTTCTTTTGCTGCATGCTAGTTATTACTGAAAAAGAAAATTTGTGCTTAGCTGACTAACTTAGTTAAATACAATTATTATTATTATTAATATTATTATCAGCATCATCACCAAAATCATCATCATCATCATAATCAAGAGTGCTTGGATTATGTAACATGGATGAATCTCAGCTGCTGCCACACTTTTACTTAATATCTATAAAATTGACAGGGGACTGAGTGACAGCCATGTTTGTTTCTGAGGTTGATTTGCTTTAGCAGCGGGTGATAAAAACTATGTTCTCTGGTTGGTTGTATGCCATGTTCAAATACATCCTAAAACCACGAATCTTCACTTTGAGCCGCATCTTCTCTTTAGCCAGAATCTTTACGATTCACATAAAGAAGTTAATTGTTTGATTTATTAGAGCACGGAACCGTTGCAGTCTAGTGTTTGGACAAACTCTAATTGATGCAGCAAGAGACAGTCTTTGATAAGCAGTTTTGTGATCTGAACCCAGGGTGTGTGTTTTACTTTTGAATTATAGCTGCTTTAAACACAGCACCATAATGTTTTATGCACGGTCACATAATCAACTGGTTCCCAATGAATCAAAGTTTTTATGTGATCATGTTTATCACAGAGAGACTATGTGCACACACAAACCCAGTCATTCTACTGGTTCATGAAATACAGCAGTTTGCTAACAGAGCCTAACCCTAAGACTGATATTTATAGATGATTGGAATCAATTAAATATGTTTTAGGTAAACAATATGTTGTGTAATTTGGTTATTTATTGACATAAAGGTGCCAGCAGGTGAAAAGAAAAAACAATAACACACGTTGATTTAAATGAATGAAATCAGATTAATTAAAGCATTATACTGTAAACTTTAACAATAGTCAAGGATTCAAGCTTCTTTATTGTCATTTGCATGTGGCACATGAGGTGGAATGAAACTGTGTACACAGGTTCCCATTTAAATCCAACACTCGCAAAAATATAGTGTAAAAATAATTGGTAAATAAAGATTTAAGATATAAACTAAGAAATACACTAAACAAACTCCTAACAGTACACAAAAAGATCTAAGATATATGCTAAACACTAAAAGTGCAAAACAATACGCCGAACAACAGCAGCACAATTGCCGTAGGTTCTGTTTTACTATAATTTACACACTTAATGCGAGCGGATTCTGGCTCGGAGCCCCAAAACTAACATAAACTGGTATTTATTCAAAGCATGCACCAAAAATACAAAAACAAGGCGCCAAAAGTGAAAAAGAAACACATCTACAGCAGCATGGTCCTATAGGCAGAGTGGTTCTGATGACAGTGAGGTTCTCTTAGCAACATGGTCCCGTTGGCACCAAGGTACTGCTAGCGGCGTGGTCTTGTTAGCAGCGTTAGCAGGTCTTGCAGGTCCAGTCAGCATCATGATGATAATAAGGGCTGCAGCAGCTGCCTCCCAGACTGCCCTCCAGAACTGGATCCGGCAGACAGAGAACATCCCAGGTTTCCCCACAGTTCCGAACAGGTCCATAGAGTTCGGTCCGTGCAAGCAGGTGGAGGATCTCGTTAACAGCGTTAGCAGGTCTTGTTAGCAGCTTGATGATAAGAACAACCGCAGCAGCTGCCTCCCAGACTGCCCTCCAGAACCAGGTCCGGCAGACAGAGAACATCCAAGGTTTCCCCACAGAACCCAACGGGTCCATAGAGTTCGGTCCGTGCAGGCAGATGGAGGATCATGGAGACAGCCGCCATGACAGGCCAGAGCCCGAGGCCGGAATGACTGAACCGCCAGGACAAGGCAGCGACATAGAAAATTCCACAAGTGTGTCACAGTCATACCCGTACTCTGGATGTGCAGTGTAGGTGCAAAAAAAGTTAAAACAGCAGGAACAAAAAAGATTGAGTCCACCGGGAGCCTGTGAAGCTGCGGCTCGGCTGAGCGCGCCCATCTTGTCCATCAATACCGACTTGTGTTTTCACTTATTCATTTTGTTTTGCTCACCTGCAGGTTGAATTGTGCTGAGAACGCTCCGTCTTCCACATAGCTGATATCGTTCTTGGTGAGGTTCAGGTAGGTGAGGTTTCCAAAGCGACTCAGGGATGAATAATGGACCGACCGTATCTTGTTCTCGTTCAGCCGCAGATCAATGATGGTGCTGTGGAAATATGTGTGAGTTCTGTAGATGTTGGACAGAAAATACTTTTTGTTGTTGTCTTGTTTGTTTTCTTACCTGTTCATGTGAGTGGGAATAGCCTCAAAGGGAGGCTGGTTCATACTGCAGATGGCCAGCCACACAAAGCCTTTCTCCCCTTCGATAAGCCAACAATCAGCTGTTACCATTGGCAACCGCAGCACTGACAGCAGGACGAGCCAACACAGGAAGGAGCTGGCTGTGGACAAGATCCCTGATGAAGAACCTCCAGCCGTCGTATGTCTCAACTGTCCTGTACTCTGAGCCATTTGGGATGCTGCTGCTATATCCATTGGCGAAAGCCAGCCAAAGATGTTAATTTAGTCCTCAATGCATGTTGCCTGAGCCATTGGAGATGGAATAATAAATTGTTTTATATCATAATGTTTTAGGAAACAGTCACTGTGACTGTTTTTAGACACAACGTGAGAAAATTCCCTGTTCCACTTTCTCAGTTGTGTTCAGATTAATTACGTGAATATCAGAGGAGTGCAGGGTTGGGATATGGCACTTGAGTGGCAGTATATGTATCAACCTAAACCACATCAATAGCTTAATTAAGGGTTACATTTCATTTTTCACGTATAAATTGGCAATTTGACTTTGTCCTGGTGCCAGATTGGTGCTTGTGTCTCCTATGGCCGTCCGGTTCCTTGAGTTCAAGCACCTCTTCTCAGTCTTCATCACTGCTCGTTGCGCCGTACTTGATGTGAGAACTCGTCCCTGGTGGGAAAGAACAGAGATGAGAGGAGGGAGTTAGAGAAAGGTTCGCTAATAAAACAGAGGTTTAGAAGTGAGATGCAACAAACCTAACCCTGTTAACAACACAACGAGACAGAGGAAGTTATTCCCTCTTGCCAAGCTTCCTCATGCGGCAAATGCACAAATTCATTTACACACACACAGATGCACATTCTTTCTATGCAAAAGGCATCATCTAACTATTATGGTGTGAGCACAGATGCAGACACATAGCAAGCACCTGCAGACTTTAAAAGCTTATTTTTTGCTGTAAATTCACACATTTTCTTGCAGCTCCATCAGCCTCAGGCCTTGTTAGGGCTGGGCTAAGAATGGCCACAGCTCTGAATATGTATCAAAATAATTTACTTGCATACATTACTACGAGCCTCCTTCAGTGAAAAGTGCATGCAGGAAAAAGATGTATCCTCACACAAGGAGACAGCAACTCTGAGATAAAGAGGATGATGTAACACTCTATGTCTGCTTGAAGAATCTGTGAGAATAAAGACTGCCACTTTGGAAAGCTTCTTTCTCAGCTTTAAGAGTAACACACAGGAAGTGATGATCATAGAGATGAAGAAAAAAAAAAGAGGAGCTGTAAGGAATCTTCTGGCTGTTGTTCTCTTCTTATTGACTGCAGTTGAACAGCGAGGCAGAGAGGTACTGATGTGCCACCTCGGATCTGACAGAGAACAGATGAAATCAATAGTTTTTGAGAACGGGACAAAGCTGGTTTGAACTTTTTTGTCCTTTCAGTGGGCTGAAGTCTACCAGCCTCTGTATCTCAGTTCTAGCTGTCAATGAAGTTTTCCACCCAAGAAATGTAATGGGTTTCTCAGATTTACTGGCAGCCTACAGCAGCTCGAGCAGGGAACACTGGGACACAGTGTCGTACCAGAGTCAGCGTCAGACTTGGTTTCTGGACAGTAAGAAGGGGGCACAGAGGTCAGAGGTAGGCCTGAGTTTACTCTGTGTTGTCTCAGACTATGGATATTAAAGAAATAGTTTCAGTCTTTTGAAGTGGACTAAATAGAAAATATATGAACAGTTAATATGTTACCTGTTAAAGATAGCTTTTTATCAATAAAAATATGGAGAAAGAAAGATCGGCTTCGCTAGTCAAAGCAGGGCCAAGACCAAAGTGAATTGCTGTCATTTTCAAACAACTGAATTCTCCAAATACCATACTAATCCATTCAAACACTATTCATTCAACCATGTTAGTCCCATTGAGCCTCGGGGACTCATTTATAAGAGAGACCTGATTTTAACAAAGAATGATGACAACAATGGACAACAAAGACAGCAGTAGACAATCATAGAAGAAATTATACAAATTGAGAAGAACAACTTAAAAAATGGTATTAAATAAAACGAAACAAAAACAGATGGATTGTAAAGCGATGTAGAAAACTAAAAACAGGAACATGTCTGCATTGACTTTTGACATGAACTTAGCAGATGTTTGAAGCCACATAGAGAGGTCAAGGTCGAGAGCTTCAGATCTTTTTGCAAGCTAATCCAGGAAACAGGAGCGGAGTAGGAGAAGGCCCCCCCATTTTTTTCCAATTCAACTTTTATTTATACAGATAAATCACACTGAGCCTCAAAGACTCTTTCACAAGTGAGACCTATTTGGACACACAAAAGAGTGGTGAAACAACATAGGCTTTGGGAGCAAAACTATTCCCAACAGGCTCTCAATCTTTGGCAGTAGATAGATGGCCTTAAAATGAAAAAAGGAAAAAAAAAAAACACTTTGCACACAAGAACATAGTGATTTTTGCCTAGTTCAGTCCGCAATGAGGGACACTGCATGTAATAATGTCCTGAGAATGTAGCTGCACTCATGCAGTGACATGTAGAAGACATATGAAATCAACACACCATATACACTCTATGTATATATATATATATATATATATATATATATATATATATACATACAGTATATATATGGTATAAAACATTTGCACTACTGTGAGTTTTGCATTGGGTGCTTATTCCAGCAGCAATACTGCGATGTTCTTGCTTCTAGTTCCCTAGGCTGCACTAGAAGTGCTACTTTATATCTAACCTCTGCAGTTGCTCTTTTTGCTTTTTAATAACCATAAAACTAATACTCATCTAATGCTGAATTGACAGAAATGTAAAGATCCATAAAATAGTGTTTACATGAACTGCTAGGATATTTTTGAGTTGAGAAGTGTTTAAGAGAGCAGTTTGTTCTTGGTCACCCTTGAACTAACTGTTATGATTAAAAAAAAGGTTCAATACAGAAACAACTGGACTTTATTTGTAGTCCACTTGTTTCCGTATTGAATTTTTTTATTTTATTTTATCATGTCCTGGATGACTGAGAATTTTCACCAGCATAACTGTTATGATCAATCTAGTCTGGATTCATCTTGTCGTTATACTGATGTCATTCAAAGAGCTTTCTACAACAGCTAAGATTTTAGCTGTTCATATCGTTCTTAAAAAAAAAAAAAACACACACTTCAAAACATTTGGGCTGCACCTTTATTCTTTATTAGTTTATTTTATTTAGAAACGATGGATGCTTCAACATGTGCACTTCAAATTTTCTGATTGGTCTTTTGGACCAAAACCCTTGTTGCTGTAGTTTTGTTGAAAACTAGCAATGTTATTTGGAATTTTTTTTTTTTTTTTTACTGAATAGTTGAAATGAATTTACTTTTTGTTAGTGGGGAAAAGGGGGTTACATCATCAAACATGGAATGTAAATTAAGAAAACATGAAATAAGTTGAGTAAAATCAAAACAAACCTCAAAGGACTTGGACACAATTGAACAAAACTGCCTTTTTCTTGCAGATGTGTTCTTTTAAAAGGGTTTGATACTCCTTGAAGGAGGCCTTCAAGTTTCACTTTGAGCCCTCGACATCACCATCACAGTTGAACACTGGCATCTTTAAGTGTTTGTGGGAAGGGCTTCCCACCCAGTCAGCACAATCTATAATAGATGGTGAGCCTTCCTCCCACAGTGCACCCAGTTCAGTTGCCAAACGCAGCACAGGAACTGGCCAGCTACATATACAAACACAGACAACACCGGCACAGGAAATGCCCATTTTGCTGACCAAGGGTTAAGCTGGGGTAAACCATCTGTTGAGAATAAAATCATGGGGTGCGGTCAGGAAGCAGAACTGAAAACAGTCAAGGCTGGGGGGCAGAGACGGTGAATTCCTGCCTGACCCCTCTTTGCACCAAGCTAAGTGATGTTAGCTGAAGGGCCAGATGATGGGACGAGAGTTCAGGCCAGCAGAAAGAGATTGGCTTGCACTCTCTATCCTCTCAAAGTGAATACACATGTAGCAGCTAACACGATACATACAGAAGGAACTGTTAAGAGGCTGTCGGCCTCTTTTCCATTTTGCATCATTCATCGGCCTCCTTACCTCGCTCCTGCTCAGGGGCAAAGCCTCAGCTGGAGAACAGCCCTGTGGAATATTTCAGCACTCAGCATCATGACCGGCTTACTCTCCTGTCATGTCACATTAAAAAATTCATACAGTACAAACCATCATATGGTGAGCGACTTGAGGTGGCTCTAACCTTGTTGTACAGAAAGGATGAATGCTACAGTGTCAGCCTCGGTTATCTTTGCATTTATTGTGTACTTCTCTTGTTTTTTGCTACAAAATTCTTGGCGACAGCTGTGTGTCGCGTTTTTGACAAACAGACTCACTCCTGGAGTGAGTTGTTCTATAGAAAAAAACAAGGAAAACAATCTCCATTCCTACAGCACACAGTCTAAATCGGCTAAAATGGCATCAAATGAAGTAGTTGACAAAATACTGACACAAAAGACTATTTAAGCTTTCTGACGAACAACAAAAAAGTATCATTATATCTGAAATACAGTTCTCCGCCTAGACGTGCCTGTGTCATTGGATTATCCAAGAATCAACAGAAAAAGGATTACATTACAACCTAAAGAAGTCTAAAAGGAGATTTAGAAAGCACAACAAAAAGCTTAACAAGTACTGCAAAAATGGTGCATTTTGTCAAGAAACATTTATTTTACTTATTCCAAAAGACTTAGAGTTTCCCTCCCTGTTTGTTTGATCCTCTATATTTCAGAGGCATCCTTCCGTTTAGAGTTTTTCATCTTCTACAGCTTATCCTTAGTCAGGTCGCAGAGGCAACAGGTCCAGTAAAGAAACCCAGACATCCCTCTTCCCAGTAACACTCTCCAGCTCCTTCTGGGGGGATCTCAAGGTGTTCCCTAGCCATGGAAGATAGTTAATACCTTTAGCAAGTTCTGAGTCTGCCCCAGGGTGCTCTCCCAGTGAGATATACCAAAACAAAGGGAGGCATCCAGGAGACATCCTATTCAGATGGCTGAACCACGTCAATGGACTCCTTTCAATCAGGAGGAGCAGCCACTCTACTCTGAACTCCCTCCCAAATGATAGTTTGTCACCCTATCTGTAAGGCTGAGCCTGACCACCCTACGAAGGAGTACCCAGAAGGGTCATTCCACCTATTTCAGGTTGAGAACCACGGCTTCTGACTTAGAGGAGCTGCCTCTCATTCCATCCGCTTCACATTCTACTGCGAACCACCTCCATTTCATACCGAAGGTCATGGTCTGAAGATGCCAACAGAACCACAGCATCTGCGTAGCGCTGTGATAAGACCCTGAGGTTCTCAAACCAGACACCCTGCTTTCTATGACTGCATCTTGAAATGTTGTCCATGAACACCACAAACAAGATCTGAGACAAAAGACAGCACAGGCAGAGTCCAACCCGCACTGAGGAGAAGCTCGACTTGGCGCCAAGAATGTGGACACTACTACTGCTTTAGTAATACAGGGACTGAGTAGTCCTTAAAAGCAACCCTTGAACCCTGTACTCCTGCAGCAACCCTCCCAGAATGCCCCAGGGAACATGGTCATAAGCCTTCACCATGTCTAACACATGTACTGTAGACTGAAGAGTCAAACGTTCATGACCCCCTTGGGAATTAGACTTCCAATGATGGTAGTGGGTTTGGCCTGATGTTTTACTTTTTGGGATGCTTTCCCTGTACTGAATGACTGTGATTTACAGCTACCAGCAGGACTGAAAACAAGAATACCTGACTTGCCAGGCTGCCACAATACAGAACACAGAGTTAAATATGCAAACCACAAAGAGGAACAGGGAATGTATTCTAAGACAAACCAGACACACTAATGTACTGCTTTATCATTGCTGTATTAACAGTTAAAGTAGGATTGCGTATCATCTTTCACCTTGCACGTCAGTATTTTAAGCAAATATCTTGTGTGATCTGTTTGTCGATAATAAAAATAAAACAACAACAACAATAATAAAACTTTTTATAAAAATAAAACAAAAGGAAAGAGGATGTAGAAACAAAAGTGGAGTAAAAAAATGGGAAGGGATTTGGTAAAACGTTGTGCAATGAAATTGTAAAAAAAATAAAAATAAATAAATAAATAAATAAAAATCAAAAAGGCAGCTTTAATAAAGTAGAAAAATCTGAAAATGACAATTTTTCTTTACTATGGCTACTTATGTCAGTAGTGGAGTGGTCATTGTGATGATACCAGCATTAGAACCTATGATGAAACACACTTCACTCAGATCTGTGAGACCCGTAAACACAGTGTACTGAACCACCCATTACATCAGAGCAGTCCTCACTCTGATGACAAACTAAAGAAAGGTTTGCAGATTATAGAAATAGTCTTTGCTAGTAAAATCTGTTTTTCTTACTGATGCTGCAAGCTGAGATGCAAACCTGTTTTTAGCAACGTGTGAGACAGATCATCATTTAAAGCTGAGCGGAACTATTTCCTGGGAATCATCTTTTTTGAATCAGCCACAGCTGTGTGTTTCAGCCTCACCTTATTTTATGAAACACACCTGAATACATTTTCTCCCTTTTGTAGTTTACTATTTAGTCCACAAGTAATTCAGGTTCAGTTGCATTGCTGTAATTTCCTTAAGTGTCCATCTGATTTTATTTCCAGGTGGCTTGGTTTCTCCTTTTTTTTTTTTTTTTAACAATTTCTCATTACGCTCATTTGTATTAACATTAAATGGAGGCATATTAGAATGCAGGCATTGTCAGTTTAGGTTGACATGAGATTTATAGATCACAGATGTTTAAAGTTCACAAATTATTTTTTGGATCTTGACTATTTGCTTCTTTAATAAATAAAATGTGTTTCTGTGTCTCTTCTGTCCTCTTAATCCACAGCAGTTTGAGGCATATGGCTGCTTGTCCCATTTCTGTTTCCGCTGGAATTTGTTTCTGTTAAAATGGAGTTATTCCTTTCCACAGTGGCCCGATGCCCCGTCTATGATCAGGACCTGACTGGACTGTATGTGATTACTTTTATAATGTTTGTTTAGTGACATGAGCTGTATGTTGTTGCTATATAAATACTCTGAAAATAGAAATTAAAAGTAACATTTGAGACTATTTTATTTAGGGAGCGTCAAATAATGTTAGAGCTAACCCGCGAAGAATCACTTTGATTTGATCAATCAGGATGCTCAGTGTTGATGTACAGTGGATACATTTGCAAACACTGTTGGTTGGTTTTCAATGTCTCAGATCGGAGGCAATGTGTTTGACACAATGGCACTACTTCATACTAATGGTGTGCCACAAGGCTCAGTTTTAGGACCCACTCTTTTTACAATTTATATAAACAATGTAGGTCAAAACATTCCTGACACCTCCTTGCATCTCTATGTTGATGATACAATTGTTTATTGCAGAGCTAACACAGTTGCTAAGGATTTCCAGATTCTACAGTCTGCATTTGACATAATTCATTCTGACTTGTTCCATCTCAAACTGGTGCTAAATGCTGATCAAACTAAGAGGATGTTGTTGTCAAACAGAAAATTGGTGCCAACAGCTCTTTCCCCTACCTCATCCATGCATGGTGTTCCTATTGAGCTTGTGGTTTCTTACAAATACCTTGAAATTTTAATTGATGCACATCTCTCTTTTAAGCTGCATGTTGAAAAGTCTGATAAAGAAACTGAAATTAAGACTGGGTTTCTTTTTCAGAAATAGATCTTGCTTAGCTTTGAATGACGTGATGGGGTAGTGGCAGGGCAGTCGACTCGGGCCTGGGTTCAATCCCCGGTCATTGCTCATCTCATGATGTCTCTGAGCAGGACACCTAATCCCGAATTGCTCCCCAGGCATTTACATAGCTGCCCACTCCTGCTCCACCTGGGTGCATCCCAGGTGCAATGGGTTAAATGTAGAGACCCAGTTTCGTCTTTGCATGGGAACATACAGTGATGACAACACATAGCATTTTAGTATTTTTATGAAACATCTTGTAGTTGCTGCAGCACGGTGGCACAACTGGTAGAGCTGCTGCCTCTCAGTGAGAAGGTTGCCAGTTCAAATCCTGGTCCGTGGGCCTTTCTGGGTGGAGTTTGCATGTTCTCTTCGTGCTTGTGTGGGTTTTCTCCGGGTACTCCAGTTTCCTCCCACAGACCAAAAAACATGCATGTTAGGCTGATTGGTAACTCT
>JARVGS010000548.1:20187842-20216909 GCA_031762315.1 Hypsolebias antenori
CAAAGAGAGTCTTCAGAGTTATTATCCTCGCAGAGACCAAGAAAAGTGGAGGAGAACAGGGCTGGAGAGGAGGAGTTAAACATGCGACAGCGCTGAGGAGGCGCGCGCATTTTAACTGGACAGTGTGCTGGAATGTCAAATATGATCGGCATATGATCCGAGAAAACAGCATCACATATGTCCAAATTGGAGACCTCCAGCCCGTGAGACAGGACCAAGTCCAGTGTGTGCCCGAGTTCATGAGTGGGACCGGACACAGACTGCACAAAGTTAAAAGAGTCAATAATGTTTAAAAAGCTCCTGGAGATGGGCTCTTCAGGACAGCACACGCGAATATTAAAATCACCAAGTAAGAGAACAAAGTCATATTTGGGCAGGATGTCGGCCAGAAATTCTGAAAAGTCATTAATAAAATTCTTATTGTGCTTGGGTGACTGACAGATGACGACACACAATATGACATGAGAGCGGCCGATTTCAAATGAACGGTGTTCAAAATTTGTAAAAGAAGACTGCAGGCAGATCTGCTGGCATTTAAAATTGTTTTTAAAAACAACTGCTATTCCTCCTCCTTTCTGACCCGACAGGCGCGGGGAATTAAATGTGCAGCAATCCGGTGGTGACAGTTCAATAAGAGCGGCGGGCTCACCGGTTTTCAGCCATATCTCCGTCACGCAGAGAAAATCAAAATCACGGGACATAAAGAACTCCCTCAAGATGAAAGTTTTATTTGACAGTGACCTTGCATTAACAAGGCCGATCCTGGCAGGGGCCGGCACATCTGAGGCTGCAGCTGTCTGTGGAGCCCAACGAAGGGCTAGTAGATGGCAGGGATTTACACCACGCTGGCGAGGACGGGGAGAGCAGGGGCCGCGGGGGCGGACCACGTCATCCGAACCGATGACACACACCAGCCAGCTGTCAGCAGGGTCCAATAACCGCAGGCTCAGAAAGAGACCAGGTACCGCTCCATTTCTCCTCTGGGAGGTCACGGGAAATCGTACCATGAAAGCTTTGAACTTTAACAGTCGTCCGCTGCATTTGCCCCTGCGGCGCCAGCGTTTACGCCAAGGGAGAGGAGCGTGGGTGTGGCAGAGGTGAGCAGGTTGTCCGACCGGCGAAGGAAAACGGTTGAAACGTCGTATGAACACCACAATCAGAGTCGAAATTCACAAAATCCTTGGCAGAGAGACGAAGATCCAACAATGTTTGGCGATCATACACAAGCAGTGAACCGGCACTGGTGATAAAAAACAAAAACAGCACGAACACAAACAGCGAGAGATGGCAAGCCACACACACTAGCGCCATCTTGAAAAGTCCCATCTCTGTTGAAAAATGTATTCTTACAACTATAAATAGTGATGACCTCATGAGAGTCTTTATAAATACAATTACTTCAATTAGAGAGAAAATTCAAACCATCCTTCCTTCTATGCTGGTGAAGATTCTCAGTCATCCAGGACATGATAAATAAAAAAAAACGTTCAATACAAAAACAACTGGACTTTATTTGTAACAGAAGATGTTTCGCTCCTCATCCGAGGAGCTTTCTCAATTAAAACGCAGAGTGAGGAGTTCAGGTTTTAAAGGCTAAGATGAGAGATTGACTAATCACACCTCACACCTTAACAGTAGGGGTTTATTAGGGTCTTTGTTAGTCTAATTCACAGATGAGGCTCCTCTGTCCCTATCAGGTGTGAAAACTGGCTGGGAATCAGCCCTAAAACTGCATTATACGTTTTTGAAAGTTGGAAACTGAGACCTCCCCCTCTGTTAAGAGATGTTTTTTTCTCTCTTAGCATAAACAGCTTCCTTCAGCCCCCCCCAAACCATCTGTGTTCACAGTCCAAAATGTGCACATTCTGGTTCTCAAATGAGTGTCTCTTGTCCATGAGGTGGAGGTGAACAGCTGAGTTTTGTCCAGAGGAGGTAGTTCTCCTGTGTTGAGCCATGTGTCTGTGAAGAGGCTGTTTAGTTTCCCCAATGTAGAGGTCTGGACAGTCCTCGCTGCGCTGGAATGCGTACACTACACCACTCTGTTTGTGTGTGGGTGTTTTATCCTTATGTTGAACCAGCCTCTGTCTGAGAGTCCTGCAGGATTTGAAATGTACTGGGATGTTGTGTTTGTTGAAAATCCTTATGAATTTCTCTGATACTCCATAGAGATGCACCGATCCACATTTTTTTAACTTCCGATCTGACCCCGTTACCTACATCTGGATATCGGCCGATACTATTCCGATATCATAATCATAATTGATTTTTGAGGCTGTGATAATCTCCTCTCAAGTACAGTTTGTACAAATATATGCATGTATATCCAAAAAGGCAACTTGAGTTAAGTTTTATTAATGTTGGATAAGTTTCAAAGTTAGAATTAAATTCTGCTAACACAAAACATACTGTTTGTTTTATTCCTAGCTTTAAAGTGGATATTAAAGTTATTAAATGACATCTGCTATGTTTATGGCATAAACCAACACAGACATGTTCCTGTTTTTACTATTTTACATTGCTTTACAATGTAGCTGTTTTTTTTTTTTTTTAATGATTGTCTATTCAATTCAGTTTATTTATATAGTACCAAGTCACAACAGAAGTCATTTCAGGGCACTGTACAGACACATTAAAATAAGTTAACAGAAACATTCATATATAAAAATAATAATTTAAGACTTTTTCTGAGCAGACTGCTTTGAATTTAACTCCATCACAGAACTCTCATCTTGAGCTGATAAATATCTCCTTGGGGGTAAACGTAAACTATATCTTGGCTGCAAGTATTCAATCAAGCTGCAAAGCAGACGGTCTGATTTCAGTCTGCTTCTCTTCCGCGATGGGCAGACTGAGCGCGGCTGACCGAAATCAGACTTCCTGCTTTGGATTGAATGAGAGGAACACATCACTGACGCCACGGAGCTTGAACGTCCAATATAAAACTAACTTCACCACAGTGCCTGGCTAAACAACCCTCATGTGCTTTAATATGGTTTTTCAAATGTTAAGTTGTGTTTATTGTAGGTCGTGACCGAGTTTCCTCCTCTCGGTACAGCGGCTCTGCAGACATTGCACGTTGCTGTTTTGATGTGTTTAGTGTAAAATATTTCCACACAGCAGATGTTACGATAAACAGCTGGTTAGTCGTTAGCAACAGCGCAGCTCAGTCCTCATATATTTACTCACGTTTTATTTGTATTTTCGTTTCAGGGGTTAACACCCCTCCAGCCCTAGACTTCTGAGTATTACCAAAACAATACTATGGTCAGGCCCTCTTAGGTTGGTTTCGAGAAAGATTTGACCAGGTACTAACAACCTTCATCTGCAGGATGCACCCCTATTTCACCTCACAGCTCTTAGAGTCAAGTAGCCGTGACCCCAAAGTTTACCATAAGGCATCCTGCATTATGGCTGCTCTTCCTCTATTTGACATTTTGCAATTGCTACAAGACCTGGTAATTTTCCTAGGCAAGAAAACAAGTTGGCCATATGGGGATGCTGTTCAAAAATCTAACTAAGTAACCGTTCAAAACCTCCCAAAATATTTGAACCAAGTACCTTACACTTCCAGAATAAGTTCAGCAATGAGTGTGTGTCATTCAGATGCCATCAGGAAAAGTGAGTCCAACCCTCTTAAGATTTTCTTGCTTTGTATTTTAATCATAAATTTGCACAAGGTTACATTCATAGCTTTCAAAAATCCAGAGGCAGTGCAAGCAAATGCAGAAAAAAGAAGTACCTACCTAGTATCTACCTTTCTTCTCTGCATCATGTCATCCAGCTCTCTACCTTTGCCTGTCATTGTCCCCACATTTAGAGTTGCAACCCTCAGTCCTACATTCTTGACTTCCCTTTTCTCCCTCTGTCTCCTGACAAGTTTCCCTCCTCATGGTCAGTAGCACAATTTCCATCGGCACCCGGTTTGTCAACAGCACCAGTGGCGGTTGTTTGTTAACCCGGGCATCAACGATCCATTGTGGTGTCGCTTAAATAAACGCATATTAATAAAAAAATACTGTATATATTTTAAATTGAATGCCTTTCCTGACACAACCCTACCATTTACCCAGGCTTGGGACCGGCACAAGAGATTTTCTGGCTTGCGCTCTGATGTGGTTGGTTTACCATCCTGTTGTGTAATTTATATATACAGTTTATAGATGAAGAAAGCAATGTCCTGCAAAAAAAATGTGATGCCCTTATTTTGGTATAAATTTGATTGGATGTTTTACAGAATTTGTCAGTTTTTCCATTTTCTTTACCCACCTTTCCTTTCAGGGTCATGGGGGAGCTGGTACCTGTCTCCAGCAGTCGCTGTGTGATTGACAGGGTACAGCCTGGACAGGTCTCCAATCCATCACAAGTCCACATAGAGATAAATGACACAGACAACTATTAGGAGTGTCACTCTTACTCAGTGCCATTTTAGTTGCTGATATCAGTTAACCTAATTTGCATGGTATTTGGTTTATGGAAGGAAATCTGAGTATGTGGAGACAATACACAATTACACAAGCAGAACATGCAAACTTCATGCAGAAAAGACTTGGGCAGGAGACGATCCTGCAAGCTATTTGCTGTGAGGTGATAGCACTAACCGCTGCACCATCACTCTTTAATATCTCAGAGATTCTACATCACTGCAGATCCAACTTGTTTAGACAAGTGCAAAAATTATTTATTATTTTTTTTTTGGTTCTTCAGCATTTTGTTGGTAGTACAGAGTATGAACTATTGCAGTCACTGTAATTAGCTGTATAAGTTAGGCCTACTGTAAATTTCCTCTTGACAGCTTCAACTGAAGACTCTTTCTCGTTCATCGTATTTTTTATTTTATTTTATTTTTTTGTCGCTGTGTTCTTAGTGCCCAGTTTACTCACAGGGGACGTTTCCTCTTTTTAAAGGTCCAAGTGGGTTTGTTCTGAAATAATCCACTTTGCTGCTCTGTCTGTTTAGTCACAAGATTACGAGAAACCATTTTCAGGTTTTTGTTTCAAAATATAGTCAGTTTTTGTTTTACATAACTGTGCTACGATTATAAATTAGTTAAGCAACAATTCAACTAATTATTGCATTAACCTTCAGAAGACATGAATGTTATTTACAATCCTCATCATCTGTTCTGTTAACTGAAGCAGCAATATTAGTACTTACGTGTATTATTCACTGACATGACAGAAAACTAACTCAAGGGCATACAAACAATTTTTTCTGTCTGTTGTGTACAGATGTAAACAGAGAGCTATGAGAGGCCTATCATTTATAATGCATGGCAATGTTCAATGAGCTTTTGCATTTAAAAGCCAGTACTGAGAAAGAGGAGCGTAGATCATTTCAATAACACAGGAAAAAGTCAAGTCAATTTTATTTATGAAGCACATTTAAAACCGCAGCTGTTACCAAAGTGTTGAAGTTAAAAAGATACATGAAGAAGAGAGATGAAAAGGAAACAACATAAATGGAAAGGTAAAATAGAAAATAAAGAGCTTGTGTTACTGCATGCAATGTGAAGTTTTAATTGGAGAGTATTTAAAAGCAAAGACCTAATTATTGCTGTCCCATATTGTGGAGCAAAAATGAGTAAATTGGAAATACCCTCCCTCCATGCATGTTTACGGCATAACTTAAAAACTATAAGAGGTACCAACTTGTGGGCAGCTGTGGCTGAGTGGTTAGAGCCGTCGTCCTCCAATGCAAGAGTTGGGGATTCGAGTCCACCAGCAGTCACATGACGAAGTGTCCCTGGACAAGACACTGAACCCCTCATCTCCGATGTGTGTCCCATCGGTGTTTGAATGTGATAAAACACTGATTATTCTTTGTAGAGGTCTAGTAGAGTGCTGTATGAACGTGTAAATGAGGGCACAGATTGTAGTGTAGAGCTTTGAGTGTCTTAAGATAGAAAGGCATTTTATATAAGTACAGTCCATTTAACTTCTACTTCATTTTCAAATTTGTGTTGGCAGGTCAAAATTCAAAATGGCTGACACTATCAATGTCATAAATGTCCATCTGTGTTGTAAGTAAAATAACTTGGACAGTAAGTAAGGTACCAACTTCCATTTTGGTGTGTGGCTACACCTTTGCATAAAAAAGGTTATTTTTGAAAATTGGGTTGCCAGGTCACAATCCAAGAGAACTGCCATTATTTATGTATATACATAAACATTGCGAGCTGGGTAAATTTAAAAATAAGTAACATGCTGATTAATATTTTGGTTTGTGCCTGCATCTATGAAATGTCACTCTTGAAAAAAAAATTGGTTGCCACGTCAAACTGACCACCACCATATATGTAAACTTACCACTCCTATCATTTGCGGAAACAATGCTTTCTAGTTTTTATATTGCTTAAGCGTACAGTTTTCTCATATTACTGGGGTGTTTGGAGATTTATTGATGGTGGCCAAGGCCACCATTGACCACCGCCTCCACCATTACGCCTTGTGGTGGGTAAAATTGCCCTCTACACTCTACAGGATAACACACTGCCTTGAACAAGAAAAAAAGAAGCCTACCTCTGTTTTTATACACAGTCTAACTTGTACCAACTTGAATATCTTAAACAAAACAAAACAAACAAAAATCAGGTTTCCTTGCATTCCGCGTTCTATTACTGTCCAGAAAAAAAAAAAAAAAACACTTAGCTATTTCACAAACTACAAACATTCATTATTTAAATCCTGTAGCGACAGAGGACAATGACATTTGTTTAAAACCTAAACGCTGTGTGTTAGAGTATGTGTGTTCAGATGGATGAAGAATAGGTAAACATGTACAGTATGCTAACTCCAGAGTGAAAGTCTGAGTACTTTAACTGGAATGAAATGCAACTAATTGAAAGTTGACATATTTCCACATCGTTGCTATCTTTTGTCTCTTTGTTTTATTGGATGCTGATAAAATTATGTTGCTTCAGTTGCTGTAATTTTTCAGTAACTATAACAGAGATATTTACTGATGAAGGCAGAGCAATACTGTTTTTGTTTGTGTTTATTTGTCTGTCTGTTACCGTCTCTGGAACCACTAGGCAAAATTTAAACTTAAATGGTGTTTTGCATGATTTCTTTCAAACATCTACAACTGGTTGGTTTTGGAGTCAAGCAGATTCAAAATAGCTTCCAAATCTAAATGACAAACAATAAATATAAGTGCCAGGATTTTGCATGCAGGAGTGAACCCAATAGTTGCAGACAAGACTCTGGAGGTACAAAAATATAGCTATTTAATAATAATAAATCAAAAATGGCTGATGTGGTAGCAACTCACACTGTGGAGACTGGAACACGACAGGACACATCAGGACAGGACAGGGAAGACCCAACGATGACATTGGGAACGCAAGGTGGATTTAATCAAGAATAATGAGACACTAGGGTGTACAGACAAGGGAGGCCCACTAGATGGTGCCATCCCTACAATAACTCAGACAGTTTTTTAAAGATTGTTTAAAACTGTTAAGATGGTAACAAAGACAGTCTCAGCAATAACAGATGTAGTCCAGTTTAAAATGTACTAGTTAAAAAACATTGTTTGCAGTAATTTATTTATTTATTAATGGTGTTGAAATATGGTAATTAACAAATAGATATTAATAAGTAGATTCAGTAGAAACACTGTGTGTCACAATGATACAAGCTTTAATGAGTTAAGTCTGTTTATTTTGCATATAAAAAGAAATGCTTAGGCAGGGAGTGGCATGGTGGAACAGTTTGTAGATCTGTCGCCTCTCAGAGAAGGTTACCAGTTCAAATCCCAGCCAGGGGCCTTTCTTGGTGGAGTTTGCATGTTCTCTCGGTGCATGTGTGGGTTTTTTCTGGATACTCCAGTTTCCTCCCACAGACCAAAAACATGCATGTTAGTCTGATTGGTAACTCTAAATTGTCCCTAGGTGTGAGTGAGAGTCTGAATGGTTGTCTCGTTTGTCTCTATGTGCCCCTGTGATGGATTTGCGACGCGTCCAGGGTGTCCCCCCCGCCTGTCGCACAGTGATTGCTGGACATGGGCACCGGCGACCCCCATGACCCAAAATGGGGGAAGTGGGTAAAAGATAATGGATGGATGGATATACAGTAGTCCAAGTAAAGTGTAGTGGATATTTGTTTCATATTTTAAAATTTCCACACGCAAAAACAATGAGTTTATAATCTGAAGGCTAAGACTTGTTTTCTTGCAAATAAAACATAATTTGTCTTAATGAAGAGTTACATAATTTCCTATAACATATTATGTGTACAGTATGTATTTTGTAAATATCAAAATATTTTACAGCGCTTTTTTTTTTCTTCTTGTTAGATCATTTTGTTAAGTGGACAGTATAGAAGTGACTGTTCTGATGATGTGTCAACAAATATTTAAAGCGACATGAAATTATTACTAAACGTCTATTTAATGAATTCCTGGATATCTTGGGTCGCCGGTTTAATTTTCGAGATGAAAGTGAACGCATCACGAAGCCGTCTGTGAAGAGCAACATGAGGCGCACGCAGCTGACCGCAGGATCCACGCTCACTTTAAACTGCAGTAAATAAATAAATACTGTACTTACATGTTCATGTGTAACTCTACATTCTTCGTCAGTCGCTATGTTTAGTGTGACTCGTTGTTGGCACTGCGACAGAAACGCCATGTTGGATTTTTTAAACCAGGCTTCTTTTTTTTTTTTTTTTTTTTTTTTTTTTGTGTTACATTTATTTGAAACACCATACAGTACAATGCAGATCAACGTTAAAAAAAAAAAAAAAAAAGACAGTCGCCAGGGTGTCACATACTAGAATATCATGTTACACAAATACATTAAATATATTACTTAAAGTACAAGTACATTGGTGGACTGTCTAATCATTTTAATTTATTGTTGGACCTCATTTTCAAAACTGGAAGTGGTTTTTGATTAGTGTAAAGACATTTGTGGACATGTACGGTGGCCCTGGGGTGTAAATGAGCAACATTTGAGAAAACAGAATTACATTTGAGAAAACGCAACAAACTACCAATAACAACAACATTTGAAAAAAACGGTATTACATTTGAAAAACGATTACATTAAGGCAAAGCGGAAGTGGCCGAAGCGGAACCGAAGCAGAAGTGGCCGAAGCGGAACCGAAGCAGAAGTGGCCGAAGCGGAAGTGGCTGAAATCATACTTGGAAAAAACGGAATTACAGTACAGTACTTTAATGGGGGGAGGGAGGGTTTTTTTTTTTTCTCCTTTTCTTTTTTTCTTACTTTATTAACATAAAACTACGGTGACCCTGAGGTGGTTTGGCTTAATGTCATTCCGTTTTTTCTAAATGTGATTCCAACTACTTCTGCTTCAGCCACTTCCACTTTGGCCACTTCCACTTAGACCACTTCCGCTTTGGCCACTTCCACTTTGGCTTAATGTAATTTTGTTTTTTCAAATGTAATTCTGTTTTTCCAAGCATTGTTTGTTTACACCTCAGGGTCACCGTAGATATGCCATTTGGCTAAATATGTAATAAGATTGATGATATAAAATTGTTTTCTTTTAGGTGATGGATGGTCAGTAAAGCCAAATAATATGTTTTCAAAGCAAAGGGGAAAATGTTCAATAGAAGTAGAAATCAGGATGCATATCTTCTCATAATTGGGTAAAGAAGGAACAAGACCAAGGTAAGTGAAAAACATCTTCGAGGTGGCCTTCACAGAAAGAGCGAGTTACATTGTAGAAAGATTTTGAATGGGTAAAATCTGTATCAGTTTTATTATCAGTTTTACTTTATTATTCATCATGTATCTGGTTGGTTATGTCCAAATCATTTTCAAGTCAAGGTTTTGACACATCTTTCTGAAATAGAGAGCGAGTGTTGCTATTACCAATTTCACGTTTGGATGGATCAATGATTTTGGAATCTTTCCTGTTATAAATTTAAACAACATAAATTAAATACTCCAGCAGGAATTGCATTTGTAAGAATATTAAATTAGGGTAATTAATAGGAATTATGATCTATTTTGACACACATTCTTGATATGTCATAAGTGATCCATCAAAGGTGAGCAGCTCATGAGCCGAGATGTTGTGAGTAAACCAGTGAAGGTAAAAGGATTTGTTTTCATACAAGATGTCTGTGGGGGAAAATTATGTTAATAAATCAATGACCAAAGCATCTGTTTATAAAAGTTAGATAGTGTGAAGGAGATTGGGGAAAGGTTTTAACGCTTCTTGTGTTGGATGGTTCTTTTCATGACATTTTAGATTTGTCCAATAGAGCCAACTGGTCCATTCTTATGTTTAGTGGTGGTTCTCCCATTTCCACTAATATTGATCCTGTATGTGTTGTTTAAAGGCAACTGTAATATTTCTTAATGTCTGATATTGAATGCTGTTTAATTTTTCTCATTTTGTATCTGAAGCTGAGTTACAAATACTGTATAATCTAATATTGTTCTGATTAATCCTGTGTAAATTGTGCTCAGTGACTTCCTGTCTGCTCCCCATTCTCTTCCTGTTAAACACCTCATGATGTTTAGTATTGTTTGACATTCATCCACAACATTTTGAATGTGAACAGCTTGTAGTTTCCTTTCCTCAAACCAGATTCCAAGAAATTTAAATAGCTTCGCGCTTAGTTATGTTCCGTATAACTTAAGTTCAATATCATTAATGACTTTTTTCTTGGGAAAATACTATATTTGTCATCTTGTCCACTTATCTGATGACTTTTCAACTGTTGTAATTGTTTTTTGTAACTTTTTAACAATAAACTTGATTTTTTTCCCCTTTTATTTTTCCACAAAGCCCTTATCGGCAACAATTATTGTCCCATTCCACTTTCTCTTTCATCAGTCATATCCATTTATTATTATTATCTGATTGTATGATTGTTTTATTATGTGTACTGTACATCACTTTGGTCTTGTGTGTGTTTAAAGTGCTCCATAAATAAAGCTGGTATGGTATGGTATGGTATGGTATATCATTTATCATTATAGAACATGATTAAGGACTCAATCTGCTTCCTTTTGGCGGGCTATTTTATCAAATATTTATATAGGTTTGTTCTAACCTGTATTTGTCTTTTTGACAGAAACTCTTCCATTCATTTAAACGTTCGACCTGATGTCCATTTTTTCTCAGTTTTCTAAGTAATCCCTCTCTCCACATCATATCGGATGCTTTTCTACATCAAAAAAGCACGTCTACAACACTTTCCTGGCTTCATGTTCGACACAAGACTCCATCATGAGCCATCAATTTCTTAAACCAATTTAATAATTTCACATGTACCTTTACTTTTCTCCGTAGTATGTCAGTCTTTCAGTTATCCTTTTTTCCATAATTTTGCAAATATTATTCCAAGTCTGTAAGTGCCATTTATAGTCAAATATAATTTAAGTCTAATATTTAACTTTGAAACATACAGTATTTATGTTTGGTTTGAGATACTTTAAGCTTCTGTAGTTTATAGACATGCAGTTTGGACATTTTAGTGAAATCTGTGAGTTGAAATCTAAGAAGGATGTAAAAAAAAATTAACAAAAGTAGCAACTAGTAAACTGTAATTATATAGCACCTTTAGTCAAGATACTCAAAGTGCTTTACACAACCTGTGCCCTTTACCTCCGCACTATAGATCTCTTTAAAGCTAATCTGATTCTGTGTAGACTAATCAGATCACATTTACCGGTACACTGATGGACACACATCAGAGACAATGAAGGGTTCAGTGTCTTGCCCAGGTACACTTCAGCATGGGACCGCTGGTGGAATCGAACCCTCGACTTTCCCATTGGAGGACAACTCTAACCACTCAGACAGCTGCCCCAACAAGCAACAGCAGATAGGCCTGGTTGTTTTACTGTAGGCATTGCAAACAAGCCATCTCAACATGTTAAAACTGTTTCTGCTGCTACATTCACAATTTAAGATTTATTAAAAAATATATAAATATGAAGATAAAAGAAGGAAAAACAAAACTTTGATCCTACACTAAAGTTCCCTGGTTTTTGTATTGGTATTATTATGGCTTCATTCCAAGACTGTCAGTTGTTTCCTTTCCTCCAAACTCTATTATATAATTTTAAAAGCATATCTTTTGATGATTCACTGAGATATTTCATCATAAAAAAAAAAAGATATTTTCCTCTTGCTGGCGCTCAATCTAATTCAGTTTAGTAAATGGAATATTTATTAAATCATATTCTCCTTCCTCTTCTAATAACGCTCTATTTTCTGTTATAGTTCTCTCCCTTCCTCTTTTCTCTTCATTAAAATAATTTGAAATATAACTTTAATAAAAAGCTTTAGTCATTATTCCTGTTTTCTCCTGTTTTCAGTTGCAGTTTCTTCCCCAACGTGTACAGTAGAACTTGTATACATACTCGTGTCTTACTTCATTCATTCTTCTCATCATTGCCCAAACTTGACTAATTTTTATTTCTTTTCCTAATGAGCTACAAAAACTCAACGAAAATTAATTATTTTGTACTTTTATGTTTCTTCTTACAATGCTTTGCAGCTTTTTATATTCAATAAGATTCTGAGTATTATAATTTATTTTAATGTTTAAAAAAATATCAGACTTAATTGCTTGTTCACATTCTTTGTCCATCAAGGAATTATATTTTCCTTATTGTTACCTCTTTTCTTCTAGACTTGTTTGCTACTTTGACAAAAGATGAACAAACTGACATGTTAACTGGCCAATATCCACACTTAAATCTATACTGTATTTGTCATTTCTTTGTCACATGTGAAGTGAAAAGCTGGACGATTACAAACATGAAAATAATTTTCTTCAAAAGTTGTAGTTTATTTCAAGTCCATAAGGTGGCAGTGTGGTCAATGAAAGCTAGTGTTAAGAACAAACTGAAAACTGATTTTTTTTTATGCTTTATGTCATTTAATACTGATTAAAAGTGATTTAAGTAAACTGGATATTACAGTACTTTTATATGGATTTTACATCACGATTACGCTAAGGGGATCTGTTTTTGGAACAAAAAAGATTATGAGTGTTGATGCATTCATGGACATCGGGATTTGGTATATGCTGTAATTTACCAAAAGCTAAAATTAAATTTCCAACTTAACTGAGTCATATATTTACATTAAGATAAAAATGAATATTATATATTTACTTGTACCTTATTATGACTTTATTACTTCAAAATAATCGAAACAACGTAATATCGAAAGTGAAAATTAAGGATATTGGTGAGTGTTCATGAACGCAGCGTCTACCATCCAACATGGCGGCGCAGCGAAGGACTTTGATGCAAAGCGTAAGTTTAATTTGTTGTTTATAGCTCTTACTGGCCTGTAAGGTGTTTGTTGCGCCAAGTTTATCAACTACTTTGCTTTCGTTTTAGTCTTTCGGTGCTTGTTGTTGTTTTCTTTGTTCTGTTCGGTGTTGTTTACGGCCATTCCGTGTTAGTTGAGCCTGTATATTAAATGCTTTGCTAACAGTTAGCTAATAACATTTTTGAAACAAGGTAATGACAGTATTACATGTTTATTATCAAGATATAGAAGAAATTACCAGAATTCGGAGGAGTGATGTTAAGTGTAACGAACTTTCTGTCTCCTTATATAATCTTAAATTGCAGAGTTTAGAAGTGTTACTTGCTTAAAGTTCAAGTTCCAGCAAGAGGTGTCAAGAAAAGAGGCAGTTTGCAGTTTCACTAGTGGGTAATTGTCTTTTTTTAGGACCAGTTATAAGCTGCCCAATCAATACGCATTGTTCATAATTACTTTTGGCTAAACTCTCCTTGTAGTAAACAAATACAAATCATCTGAACATATGTTATGTTTATAAGCATTGCACAAGAAGGAAAGCAAGAAAGTGAGCTGTCACAGTCTTTTTAATTATTGTCAGATAAATTAAAAAAAAAAAACAAGCCCTAATTAGTTTGGCAGAATGAATAGGAGCAAACAGAGACCAAAGCACGTTAGCAGCATGACACACCATGCAAATCCCCTAATTGTCTGGATTCTGCTTCACATGTATATCAGTACGCTACCAAACTACATAAAACAACAAAAACACATTACAAGCATCTAATATAGGTTGTTGTAATGACACCCTTCTTACATCTTTGCAGCATCAGAGCTGGACAGATGACCTCCCTCTGTGCCAGATGTGTGGGGTTGGTACAGCACCCAACTGTGTGTACAGCCCAGATGGTAAAGGAGCTCAGACCCACCCCATGGAGGATGGACACCTCAGGTTGAGGTGAGTAAGACCAAGGGAAGAAGTAAAGAGGAAAAACAGCAATCCAGTCTGAAAAGATTTTGCCCACTTAGTTGGACGACCCCCCCCCCCAAAAAAAGGACACTCTTTCACTGGTTTTCAACGTGAGATTGTACACATTGTTTCCCGATGGCCTGGCCCGCTCAGTGATAGCCGAATGGCCCCCTCCTTTCTCTTTCTGAGGATGTCTGTCACAGCAGAGCAAAGAAGCACAACAGTTGGGCATGCGTCATGTGACAGACAGCCTCAGAAAGAGAAAGGAGAAGGTGAGGATGGGGTCTGTCTTTCCCCATCGCTGCTGTGGGATCTTCAGTAAGGCAGATACCAGAGCAAACAGTATGGAGTGTTTATTTAAAATAATCAAACATAACCCAAACTGCGCCGGGATATTTTCCGAAGGGGAAATGTCCTGGTGCTCCTGATGGCCATTCTGCCCTCAGGTGCTAATTGGGTCAGTAACCATAGCATCAGTCTGTCTGCTTTCTTTCGCTGTGCTCTTTTAGAGCATTTAGATTGTTCAGAACATTGTTAAGAACAACAAAAAGGTTAAATCATTTCATCTGGACCAGTTTCAGATAAGAATATTGCAAGAGTGTGGGAAGGGTTTATAAAGCCTTAAAATATATACTGTATATATAAATACTAAAGTAAATATAACATCCCTACTTTTCAGATTTGCACCAATCGCAGTGGTGTCTGGAACGTAACTCCCACGATAACTGAGGGACTACTATATTGCATACCACTAGATAGCAGAAAAGTAAATCTTATTACTTTACTTGACTCTTAAAGTTCCCATATAAAATAACTGCTTTGTAACAAATGAAGAATGTCCTTTTGCTTTTTGTTTTATCTTCTCAATAAATGAACAAAAACTTTGTTTCTTCTGATTTGTTAATCAATTAGATTTGAAGACGGATGTTTCCTGTACGGGGTTTTTAATGGTTATGATGGCAACAGAGTTGCTAACTTTGCTGCCCAGTGTTTGACAGCTGAACTCTTACTTGGACAACTAAACTCCAGTCACACAGACAACGACGTCCGCAGGATCCTTACACAGGTCTGTTTCTGTTGGCCACCTCATTTACATTTATAATATTTCATCAATATATTATTACTTTTTAATTATTTCTTTATGTGATGGTGACATTTAACTTGTACCACTGTGTTGTCACTTTCTTACACTAAAATTGCATAATTTTATCGTACAAGTACATTGAAGTTATTGCAAAAGCTGGTAAAGTTTACCCGAGTGTTGTACTCTGCTAATAAATGCTTAGACTAAGTTAAAATCTTTATGAAGACCAAATGATAGCAACTCAAAATGAAAATTTATTCTGTAGCTCCAGAACCTATCCAAAGTGAGCCAGATGCTCTCTGGGGAGAGCTTTTTTGAAAAAAATTTTTGTTTTTCATGCTGCTGCCAAGACTTATTAATAATATTGAATAGTATTCATGAAAATGCCCTTTTAAGTGTGCTGCATTAATATTTATTCATTTGCATTTTTGTGTCAGCTCTGCATAATGCCTGCAGTTTCACAGTAAAATTCCAGACTTACCTGGTGTTAGAAGAAACAGATGCACAAATAAAAAGTGCTGCTTATGCCTAAAGGCAGATTAAGAAAGTCTCATTCAAATCTTACTGTAGATCTTAGAATGTGTGAGAAACTTAAGCTGACAATCTGGTTTCTCCTCAGAGATCGTTTCAAAAGCACTCTGGCAGTACTTCTGTTTTAGATGTTGTGCAATATGTTGGGTGTTGTTGTGTGTTTGCAATTTTAAAGCTGCAATATGATCGAAAGTCACAAAGTTGTTTACACTGAAACAACCAAAATGTCATCTGGATTTGTCAGCCTCAAAATATGAGCAACAATTGCAGATTTTGCTTTAGTAATTTCATTAGTCTGAGTTTTTTTTTATGTGTGTGTTGATACCTGGTTTATTGTACACATTACAAAATAAGTGGTGGAAACTCTTTGGATTGTTTCAGGCCTTTGATGTGGTGGAGAAGAGCTACTTCAAAACAATAGATGATGCTCTGGCTGAGAAAGCTCGCCTGTCCAACTTTGTCCTGCCACACAATGAGGTAAACACATTTACATAAAACCAAGCATTTTGACAAATTATGCTGAAAGTGCAGAGTGCGTTTCCATAGCAACCAAAGCTCGTTTTGTTGAATAAAGCTGTCCCAGCACTCCTTCACTGGATCTAGTTCTTCCTGATTTTTGTTGATTTATTGCCCAACACCAACTTTTTAAAATTAGATTCCCTGTGTTTTTATAGCTGTACCTCCATAATTCCTCCGTTCTTTCTTTTCTCATCTTTAACTTGTTTTATTTTGTGTCTTTGACACTTGACAATTGTGCAGCCTACATCTACTGATTGTTCTCTGTTTCAGCTCTTTCTACTCCATTCCTAATATTCCCTCTTATCCATAACATTGTCTCCTCCCTCTTCATCTCCTCTGTCTCCGTATGCCTTCCGGCTGGTCAGAATGTGTCATTCCATCAGCTCTCTCCTCAGAGTCAGAAGGTGCAGGAGCGCCTGAAGGAGCTGGAGCAGGAGGTGTCAGGAGGCGCTACAGCTGTGGTGGCGCTGATTCTCAACAACAGGCTCTACATCGCCAATGTTGGTATGTGCACGTCTGTAAATAGGCTTAAGATGGCTTGAGTTATGTTGAGTGTGACATTTTTTAATAAATTTTAAGATAAATGTTTGTTATAAGTAAGAAAGGCAGCAGGCTTCAATATGTTTTGACAATAGCTCATACTGAAGTCTTCTGTCTGCTTTTCACCACCAGATGTCAGACTTGACACAGATTTAAATTCTGTTATTTTATTTATTTATTTATTATCACAGATTAGGTAATAAAAATATAAAGACCCAAGTCATTGGACCATTTTTATACATGAGTAGATTAAAATTAGATAAAAAATTGTATTGGCAGCATGCAGCTTTACAAATTTCAAACTCTAAATTGATCTAAAAAAATTGTGATCAGTGCATCCTTTTTATGTATTTGTTGTCTTTGTTGTCAAATTAGTCATTGTTAGTGGGAGGGGTTTTCTAGTCAAAAGTTAAAATTTCCGTTTCATTAATTGCATTATCAGATGATGTATTGAAAAATAACGTTAAACATGGATCTGCATCATTCAACTCAAGCAATAGTTCTTAATATTAGTGTCTGGAAACCTAGCTCACCAAGAAATTATCAAATAATTTCAGTTTTATTCATTGCTTTCTCCCATAATCCATTTAAATAAGCATAAAGAATGGAGCACTGATAAGGAAGTAGATATGGACTGTGATATTTTAGGTTTGCAGTATTTTGGTAGGCAAATCGCTCAGTTCTGTTGACAGGATGGGGCACACTCCTTGAATAATGGTAGGTGAAACTCTGGTTGTGTTTTCTGTGACCTTCAGGCAGATGTTGGAATGTTATTTACTCTTTAACACCTATACTGTCGCTCAGATACTCTGTTTTATTCCTGTTATCAAATCCACCATCAACAGACAACAGCAAGAATCATGTCCTCCTTTTTGTCTGTGTGCACATGTTTTGTTTGCATAATATTGTATTAGAAGATTCTCATCTCTTTCAGCTGTGAAGCAAAAGAAAATGTCTGTCATTAATATTTTATCAGAAAATCCCATTGGCCATTTTAGATTTGTAACTTTGAGGAAGGACACAAATATTTCCACACAGAAACTGCAATTACAGCAAATGAAGCCATAACTTTGAAAGCTTTCAAAAACGTTGTTATGAATGTCAGGGGATGGAGTATGGAATTGTTTTATTATGTAGTCATCAGTAATGTGGCTCTTATTCTAGACAGATTCAGAATATTTTGCCTAATAAACTCCTCGTATGAGTCATTGTAGATGTTTTTGTATTTCTGTTTACGTCTTTGATTCTTGAGCAAGCTCAAGAAAATGTATTTTTCGCTTTCATCAAAAGCATGGCATTCATTCAATAGGTGGGTGGGGATGTGTGTCTCCCAGTGGGAACAGCCTTAGGGATGGGACTGAAGTTCAAAGTTGACTAAATGCTTGGTATGTTCTTCAGATTAAGTGTGCATGTTAAATAGCTTCCAGCTGTTTGTGGATGTTAAATATATTTGAGCTGGAGCGTGTGTGTGGGTGAAAAAGATGGGTTAGATACGGGGGTAGGTAAACATTCAGCAGCAGAACATACAACCACCTTATTTTAGCACATGCAAGTATAAAATCTGGAAATTGAAATGGCTAGATTGATTTTGTGACCACAGCCCAAACTACATCAGGCACTTTGAGATCAGAAAACAGACACTTGGTCTGGGACGGCGTCATGCTTCTGCTCAATAGGCTAGAAGTTTAATTATAAAAGTTAATTAATCGTTGATTCGGCTTTACTCAGCTTTTGTTTGGTTTCATTAATATGTTTTTTTTTTTTTTTAGTTTTATCACAGGAAAGATTTAGTTTTAGACTTTTTTAAATAAAGTTTAATTGTGCTGTTTTTGAAACGTTAAAACTACTGTCATAATGTGGCATTTTTCTTGGAGTGTTCTTTATGTCTATTTGACATAAAACACATTTTAACCTCTTTTTTTTTTCTACACTAATGTTTGTCTGTTAGAAATGTTGGTTTGTGTATTTGACTTCAAACAAAAACGAGTTGATAGTGTCTTTGTTCTGTTTGTTTCAATTAATAAATTAGATTTACTGTGTATCTTAATAGTATTTTATTTAGCTTTGACAGATGATGAGTCTCTTTATAAATGTTTGTGTCTTCAGGTACCAACCGAGTTCTGCTTTGTAAGTCAAGCATCGATGGCCAGAACCAGGTTCTTCAGATCGGTCGACCACACAGCACAGACAACGAGGAGGAGCTGCAGAGACTGGCTGCACTGGGTAAGACAGATGTATTCACAGCTGTCCAGGAATGACAGAATTAGAAAATTGATTATATCATATGGAATTGCTTCCTGTTGTAGTCCAACACTATAGTAAACATTTGGGCTGAATCTTATTTCTTAGTGTTACCAAAATCTAGCCGCACACCAACATTGACTCATTAATTCAATGTTGCAAAAAGTAGAGTTTAAAATGTTTAAGTAACATGTGATAACCATTTAAAAAGTTGATACACCATCTGCTGTTGTAAATTTCTTCACATGAACAGATGCAACTTTCCCCTCAGCATGACCACCCAAAACCTTAGTGTAGTAGTACTTTTACACGTGCACCACTGTATGGCAGCACTGACAGGAGCTCCACTTCGGCTCGCTCTTTTTTGTTCCTGTTGCTTTTGTTTTTAACTTTTTTTGCGCCTACACTGCACACCCACGCTACAGTTATGACCGCAACGCACTTTTGGGGGTTTTGTGTGTCGCTGCTTTTTCATCGTGCCATCCTGCCATCGTGGTTCAGTTCCTGCCTCAGGCTCAGGCCTGTCATGGTGGCTGTCTCCATGATCCTCCGTCTGCCTGCACGGACCAAACTCTTAAGAAACAGTTCGGTTCCGCTGGGACACCTTGGATGTCCTGTGTCTGCCGGACCCGGTTTTGGAGGACAGTCGTCGTCCGTTGTTGTGGTCGTTATCATCATGCTGCTAATGGGACCACGCTGCTAACAAGACCACGCTGCTAACAGAACCGCACAGTACCTTGCTGCCAGCAGTACCTTGGTGCTAACGGTACCATGTTACTAAGAGAACCTCTGCAAATAGGACTATGCTGCTAACAGAACCGCACTGCAAACAGTACTATGTTGCCAGCAGTATGCTGCTAATGGGACCATGTTGCTAACAACAGAACCTCTGCAAATAGGACTATGCTGCTAACAGAACCACACTGCTAACTGTACCATGCTGCTAATGGAACCATGTTGCTAAGAGAACCTCAGTACCAACAAAACCACTCTGCTAATAGGATCTTGCTGCTGTAGATTTATTTATTTTTCACTTTTGGCACCTTATTTTTGTATTTTTGTTGCATTCTTTGGTATTTTTTTTTCCCGTTGAGTTGAGACGGTTCTTCTCTTTCTGAGCATTTCATTGCATTGTTGACCTTGTGTTGATCTACATATAGCAACTCAACCTAAACCTAAAGTAGAAAATACAAAAAAGGAGTAAAATGGGATTTGATCTTGGTAGTTGTTTCCAGATTGAGGTACTCAATTCTTTGCTAGACTAGAAGAAGCAAATTCCACACAGTATATGTTAGTTTAAATAAATCACAGTTACTTTATATCAAGATGGTGTTATATTAAATCTAAAAGTACTACAGAGTTTGAACAGAGATTCAATTCAAAGTTTTAACAAGAACTGCTTTAGCCACAGACCGTCTCATCTCTCTCAGTATATCATTTTTCAGGAAAGGTATTATTCCAGCAATAGTCTAACTAAGACAAAAGTTGGTGCGTGCTAGCTTTTTAGAGCTTTACTAAAAGAAGAAATAAGTTAGATTAAATATTTCAGAACACGTACCTCACTCTGTGAGACTGTAATAAATAAATAATATGCTGTGAACTCTACAAAAGTCCTGGTAGTCACTGATCCTGGACAGACCTTTGAAAATATTTGTGAGATGATGTGTAAAGTGGAACATTTACAATTATTTTGTAAAAACAAACTGCAATATGTACATTTATTTAAAAAAATTACATTTTGTGAGCCTGTCCTCAAAAATACTTTTATAGACACGTTTGCTTTGGTCCTAATGAGCAAATAGAAACACATTTATCCTGCATATTGGTATTCTAGTTTAGCAGCAAACGTGCCTTACCTTCCTCTTTCTGTTTTATGTGTGTTTTGCAGCTAATAGTGCACTAACTGTTTCACAGACACACATGGAGTCATTGATCCATGACGAACAGCCCAGTTAATGGTTTGGTAATGAGGGTTGTAAATGGAACTGGAAATACACACACGGCAAAAAGCTGTGCTGAAGAACCTTGTGGATATAATAGGAAATTAAGCACATTTAGGCTTTAAGCATCTCACACCAAATCTTTAAAGAAGATTGCACTCTTGGTTTGTCTTGTCTTGCAACATGCTGTTGAAATGGCAGCCATTCTATTAAGCTAGGTTAAGGTCGCCTCATACTTCCATCCTCCTGCCAACTCTTCTTCATGCTTCTATTTAGTGATTTTACGCTTCCCTTCCCCTTACAAAATATTTGCTCCACCTTTAGTTCTTCTAAAACTCACACACTGCATCTCCTCACCATGACTCTTTTGCTTTTTTCTGTTTTGTAGGGGTAGATGCAGCTCGTGTGAGACAAGCAGGACAAATAGCTGGACAGAGCAGCACAAGGAGGCTCGGAGACTACAGAGTCAAATTTAACCACAATGAAATCGATCTGCTCAGGTGACACTGCTGGTTGTAATTTTGACTCTTTTCTGTGAAGTTCAGTGTTCGTATTTGCTTTATTTGCTGATGTGATGCATTTTGTTGTTGTTTATAAATTAATCAAATTCTAATATTTATTTTTATTAACGAAAACACCCAAGAATAATTTTGATTCTGCAGTAGATCAATGAACATGACATACTTTGATGTCCCTCTTTTTCTTTTTTTATTCTCCCTTTCTGCATAATCAGCATAGAAAGTCTGGAGATCTGGGAATGGTGTAGATAAAATTAAAAAAAGACAAAAATCAACACACAATTTTAAATATCTTTTACCCCAAAAATAGTTTAGTTTATGTACAAGAGTTGTTTCAAGGCCAGAGGCAGAAACTGTCCCAGGTTTCCATCAGCTGCTGGACACTGACAATATATAACAAGGATGTTTTTATTTTTGACTTGCAATGCTGACTTTTTTCAACTTCAGAGGATCAAACTAGCAATTTTCTTTCTTCTCTGTTGTATAAATGAAAGATTTAGCATTAGCATCCTTATTCTAGCTTTTTATCAGGATTTGTATTCAGCTCAATGCTTCAATATTATATCAGAATGTTCCATCTTCTTTTTTTTTAAAGGTTTTGTTCCTCTTTAAACAGCTCTGATTGTATGCTTATTCCCAGTTCTCATCCAAACAAAGCAAACGACCAGTTATAACTCTCCATTAGAGAATGTCAACCAAATGTCTTTGTTACTACCTGGGTCTGACTCCTAACTGTCTTTCCTTTAATTTCTCAGTCGTTTAATTAGTATTATTTTATGTTTATTATATATTTTTGTTTTGCCCTCCCTGTCATTTCTTGTCCCATCTTCTGTCACTCTCACGTCTTTTTCCACTTTTAGTGCAGCCAAAACAAGGCCCATCATCCCTGAGCCAGAGATTCATGGCAGCCACTCTTTGGAAGGCATGACGGGCTTCTTGTTGCTGATGTCAGAGGGTCTAATAAATGCACTTGAGTCTGCCCACGGCCCTGAACAGGTTAATCAGGTTAGCAGTCATTCTGATGACCAGCTTTTTATTTTCCCCTCGGGTGTTAAGTCCTGACAAGAAATTCTTAGTTTCTTTTGTTTTCTAACGTTTTTCTCTGCATTTTGAAAATACAGTTTTATTTTATGTTTTTTCACCAGTGTTGTGCCTTGTTTTATCTTTGTCATTTTCTATAACTGGCACAGTAGTCCATCAATATCGTGCCACAATAAGTGAAAATCCACAAAGTAGGGACTTAATATTTATTTTAGTACAATGTATTTATATACAGTACAGGTGGTCACCGACTTACAGCGCCATTGACTTACGGCAACTCGGACTTACGGCGCCGCCCCCAGCGACGTTACGTTGTCTTTTTTATGCAGCATTTTATGTTTTTTTTTTTTTCAATTTTTTTTTAGGTTATTCTGTTAGCTAACTGCTTGGAAACACATTAAAACGGCGTTCTAAGTACGCTGTTGTTGTTTTACATTGAAAAAAATGTGTTTAAAAAGACGTTACGGCAGCCATGTGGCCGGCGCTCCGAGTTACGGCAAATCGAGTTGCGAACGGTCCGTAGGAACGGAACCCGTTCGTAACTCGGGGACCACCTGTATGCGAATGCTGGAACAAGTACAAGGAGTAAAACATATCCACTTTAACTTTATGCTTTATTTCTATGCTTAATTATTTTTCCACAATTAAAAAAAAAACCTAGGTCTGCATAGTTCATAGTTTTTATTTATTAAAAAACCCTCTCTTTAAAATAAGTTGGTCTTTTCATTTGTCTTAAATTGTAAAAATATAAATTATTAGACCTGATTGAGAATTATCGGATAAATTATTAGTCATTAAATTATTAGTCATTTTTATCTTTATAATGTGGCCACAAAAGGCCCATCCATCAAACCTAAACTGGCCCATGGACCACCAGTTGATAACCACAGTTGCAGCATGTTGTTGAGGCTCTGAACACTTTTAATTTAGTGAACAAAGGCATAAAATGATTTTGATTGTAAAGGTTGTAGACACTTGTTCTATACCATGTTGTAAGTTGCTAATACTTGAATCATGCAATTCTTATGTGTTTGTGACAACCAGACTGACTCTATCAAATCAGAGAGCAAGGTCCAACCACCGATCACCAACCATGGTGGTTGGACCCTGGTTTTCATGTTAGTCACCACACAAAGAACTGTACATGTCTTGTTTATTTCTTAGTTATTATTTCACACTGACATTTACGTAGGCACATAGTAGGCAAGTGCTGTTTTTGAAATACACAGTATTAGTGATGGTGTGAACTATGATGCAAGGAGACCAAAAACACTTCATCCAGTAAGCCTGGTCTCCATTGTGATACCTTACTAAAACATTAGATCTGTTTATTGTGCTTTAAAACATATCTGGGGTTAAAAAAAAGTTTAGAATTAAAAAAAACTTTCAAACAGTAAAGGGTCAATTAATGCAAACTTTCATGTATCCACATTTTTTTTTGTCATGCACTGAAAATTATACTAGTGCTATGTGTTGTCATCATTGCAATGATGAAATTAGTTTTCTGTATTTAACCCATCACACCTGAGATTCACTCAGGTGGAGCAGTGGGCAGCTATGTGAGCACCCAGGGAGCAATTAGGAATTAGGTGTCTTGCTCAAAGACACTACGACATGTGGGCATGACGGGGAGTCAAACTGCAACTTTCTGGTCCCAAATCGGCTGCCCTACCTCTACACCATCTCAGCCCCCATCAAGACAGAATGTTTTATGTCTGCCACATTCAACCACTTATTAGATGCTGGGTCAAAAGTCAGCGGTTCAAAAAGAGGAGCCCAGTCAGTCCTGATTATGGGGAATCCAGAGTTGTTCTAAATTCTTCTCAGGGTCTCCTCTCAAAGGATTTGCCAAAAGCATCTCTCATCCTAATCCGATGAACAACTCAAGCTGACTCCTTTGATGCAGTGAAGCAGCTGCGTCCCCCATGACTCTGATGGATTTACGACCTGTCCAGGGTGTCCCCCGCCTCTCGCACAGTGACTGCTGGATTAGGACACTAGCAACCCCCGAGCTTGCGCAGAACTCACCAGTCACACTATTTTTACACCAGTTTTATTCCCATTCAGCTATACTGACCAAGTAATCTTTAAAAAACGTTTACTACAAACAAGTATGTTTGGGGGCAGCATGGTGGCGCAACTGGTAAAGCTGTTGCCTCTCAGCGAGCAGGTCCCTGGTTCAAATCCCGGTCTGGGGGCCTTTCTGGATGGAGTTTGCATGTTTGTACCATGCATGCATGCATGGGTTTTCTCCAGGTACTCCAGTTTCCTCCCACAGACCCAAAACATGCATTTTAAACTGATTGGTAACTCTAAATTGTCTCTAGGTGTGAGTGAATGGTTGTTTGTCTTGTTTGTCTCTATGTGTCCCTGTGATGGACTGGAGACCCGTCCAGGGTGTACCCCGCCCCTCGCACAGTGATTGCTGGACATGGGCACCGGCGACCCCCATGGCCCAAAATGGAAGAAGCGGGTAAAAGATAATGGATGGATGGACATGTTTGCTTTTCTTTGGAGAAAATCAGCATTTATTAAAAAAAAAAAATAGGACAAAAACAGATTATGTTAAAAAGAATGTTGGCTTTCCTCTCTTTTTGGCATCTCTCTTGTCTGGTTTCATGTTTTCCATCTGTCGACCTCTGTGAGCCAGTGACCCTGCTCGACTTGCTAAATATCTGACGTGAGATAAGTGTTCATTTATAAGGTTTCCACTTAAGTTCAAGCTGCCAGCTTGCAGTGGTACCAGACTGGATTAAAAATGGATGTTGAGCCCAGAGCCTTTGGAGTATTCAGCCCTGACTGTGACATTGGCATTGTGTCCTGGCCTCGGTGTGCCTGCATGTCTATAAACACAAAGTCAGGACGCCCAGGGAACACAGGGAGCTGCGAGGAGACGGCGTGTTACACATCGACCGGCCAACTTTCAGTAAGAGTTACACAGCAGTGCTGCCTGCCACTTAAGCTTACATAAACAACTTTTTCTGGAAATATAAAATGCTTTTTGACAAAACCACAGAGCAATGTTGACCCTTTGCACACACACACAAAAAAAAAAAAGACAAGAGAAATGAGAAACTGGATGTTTTTGGATCAACTTTTTCTTCAAGTCAAGATCAAATAGGTTCAATTTGAAATTGCATCTATGTTTAGTTTGCAAACTTCATCTCATCGGTTTGTATGACTTGCAAAATTAGAACAAGCTGCTTAACAGCTGTTGCATAACTTCAAGATGAAAATGTTGGAGCTGTTTGAATTTTCATATTAGTTGTTCCTGCTCCCCTGTGACTGAAAACTGTTGGATAAAATGGTATGCTATGGTAAAAGTTTATAAGTTTAGTAAAATGTTTATTTTTGTGGGATTTTGTTGTTCGTTTTTTGGGCATTTTGTAACAAATCACCTAACAAAAGTATAGATCGCATGCAAAGCCACACATTGCAGTTTTGCCATGGCAGCTTAAAAACAATTAAAACTAAATGGGGATGAAAAAGTTTAATAGCTTGGAGCAAAACAGAAGCAGTCAAAGATACCAATACTGTATTGGTAAACTAATATCCAGCAGGGGCTTTTTTTAGTTGTTAGAAGCTGCACAATCACATTTTTTAGGATTAAGATAATCCTACTAAAACTGATGGGCATGTCATTAGATTTGCACAGTTCAGATGAAGTGATTTTTGGCAGCATCCATTATGGCTCATCAGGACCAGTATGGCCCAGTAGAATTAGATCAAGCATGAACTGGGGTACTTACTGTAGGTGTGGCGTGAGCATCACGGACGACATGAACATGGGCCTTTTCTTGATCTGCCGCCTGAAGCCGAACACGGCGTTCTGCTGGAAGCCCTCCTTGATGTTGAGGATGTACTGGTTCTGCAGCGTGATGAACCGCACCTCCTTCAAGCCCCTCAAGCTCGCCTCCTCGATGAGCTTAACCACCGGCTGTAGAGGACAAACAAACAAAAAGGGAGAAGTTGGGATCGGTTTGTTTCAGTTTTCAGCAGCTGATGACGGAAGTTTCATTCTTTTAAAGAAGGAGGAACAAAATTTAATTACAAAAAACCTCCAGAGGTAAACATTATGGAGTTTTTAGAGAATAACAAGTAAACTGGTCCTGGAGGGTGAGCATGAACTGTGTTCAGGTGTATCAAAAGTGGGGATTAGAGCATGTGTGTGAGCATGTGAGAGTGCATGTGCTTCAGAATCCAATCATAGCTTCTTCTCAGCTGATTGATTTAGACCAGGGGTGTCCAAACGTTTTCATGAGGGTCAAAACTATCAGGGTGAAAGGACTCGTGAGCCACAAAAATGTGAATTTAACTCTTAGTGTGAACAATGTTTTAGAGAAAGGACAAAAGTTTACTAATTTTGGTAGAGAAAGTTTTAAATTGTTGTAGATCCAAAACATTAAAAGCCTCATAAACACTAAGCTTTTTTTTTTAACAAAGGATTTGATTTATTTGGGTCTATGTCTGTTTTTTGTGTGTGTTGTAAAGTTTATTTTAGTCTGTTCTCAGCAACAAAAAGTGCAATTTGAGTAAGAGTCCTTTTCAAAAGGGGATCAATCTGCTGTTTGGACCATGGACGGCCCAAAAGGCTGATCGAAGTTCTGAAAAATCATCCAGGTGTCAGTCGCTACAACAGATTTACAGGTTTGATAAAGTTGATCAACTCGTATGTTGATGACACCACGTCATATTCGTTTAAAAATGTCCAGTTTCCCTCTTGATTATTTTATCAACTGTAATATTTAGTCAAGTTTTATGAATCTTTATCCAAAAGTCTCCTTTCTGTAAAAATCAGCAAAAGTTTTTGGTGCTTTGTACCATGAGGTGAAAATAAAAATTTATAGTCAAAGGTTTGTATTTTGTTTAGTATTGCTCATTTTGAGAAGATTGTTTTTCATCAGTTTTGGTGTTAAACATAAACTTTATATAAAAAAAGGATTACCAACTAAATTGCAGAAAGTCTGCATCGGCCTCTTAAACTAAAATGATACCATTCTTAAACTGCATTTATAGGCCACATAAAATCACTCCAAGGGCCACAAATGGCCCTCGGACCACACTTTGGACACCTGTGATTCAGACAAGGTTAATACGTTGCCATTCATGGAGTGTGCAAACAGACACGCACGTCACAACATCAGCTCACCTCGGAGTATTCCCTCCAGCCAAAGTTGTCTCTGCAGTAGTATTTCCACACCGTGTGACAGCTGGGCGTGGGGTTCGGGTTCATCGCAGGCGTGGGCAGAGGGCTGGGCGGAGTGGTCAGCCGCCGGACGCAGTCCAACTCGAGGTCGCACACTCGCATCGTCCCAAAGTTGAGGGTAAACACTCGGCCCCTGAAAGACAAATTGTGACTCATTAAAAACTAGGCAAGCAGCCGGCACTCACCCACGCCCACGAGGCACGGTGACCTTGTTGTTAAACAGTCACCATTTATATTTCCATCAGGGGCTGTGACCAAACATGTGGCTGCTATCGATGGAACCTTAGTTCAACCCGTGTGCCCCGGAGCGAGACGACTTCTGCTCGTCAAACAGACTGAGTCACGCAGGATGACTGCACATGCAATGTGTGGGCTAACAAAAGGAAAAGCACTTCATTGTCAAATCTTAAATGGTAAAAACATCAAAATGGCTCTAATGACTAAAACAGATGACAGTCTAAAGACTGCAGTAACTCTTGTTAGAGCTAATGGACCCGAATCAACACCAAAATGACATTAAAAGAAGCAAATTAACTTTTGAGGTCATAGATGTGCGCTCATGAGTCTCAATAAAAAACTGTCCAGTTGTTCTAGAGAAATTTTGCTAACAGATAAAACAGCTATTTGTAATTTTTTTAAGCATATCTTACATAACGTCTTAGCAGCCAAAGCATTTGTTAGTTAATCTAACTCCTTTATGAGTTCCATAAAAATCCATCTACTGCGCCAAAAGATATTTTGCTAATTCTGCACCCACCCAGAGACAATGGCAAAAACTTTATTGCCTCTCACCTTTGGCTGCGGGTGAAAAAAACAAACATGTTTTTCTATGCTACAGTAGTCCCTCACTACTTCGCGGTTTGTTTATTGCAGATTCGCCCTGCCGTGGTTGGACACGACACACAACTGGCTGATTGATGGATGAGCCGCACGATCGGCATGGATTTTTTAAATTTAAGATAAATTATTTTAAATTATTCAGCACCTGTGTGCGGCCCACAGCTGTGGGAGAAGCTTCCTCCTGCAGCTGATTAGCTGATCTCGATGCAGCGCGAAAAAGTGGGCGTGGCCAAGAGTGCAGCCAGAGGCAGAGAGCTGAAATCATGACATGCTGTGCTCTTTTACAGCATTTAGAGCAGGGCTATACAACTGACGGCCCATGGGCCAGAAATGGCTCACAGGTGACTACAATCTGGTCCACTTCAAAAATAAAATAAAATGGGGGGGGGGGGGGGG
>JARVGS010000548.1:20257103-20270271 GCA_031762315.1 Hypsolebias antenori
GTTCTTTCAGTCACAACCCAAAGCTCATGACCATAGATGAGGGTAGGAATGTAGATTGACCAGTAAATTGAGAGCTTTGCCTTTTGACTCATCTCTCGCTTCACCACAACAGACCGGTACAGCGCCCGCTTCACTGCTGACACTGCACCTATCCGCCTATCGATCTCACGCTCCGTTTCTCCTTCATTCGTGAACAAAACCCCGAGATACTTAAACTCCTCCACTTGGGGCAGGACCTCCTCCCTGACCCGGAGAAGGCACTCTACCCTTTTGCGGCTCAAGACCATGGCCAAGGATATGAAAGAACTGATCCTCATCCCGGCTGCATCACACTCGACTGTGAACTACTCCAGCGAAATTTGGGTCTATCAAACGTTTTCACATAAAGTGAATTGTTTTTTGTTACATACAGTTTTAGAGGTAAGGCAAGGGGCTTCATTGTCCAGGGGACAATTGGAGTAGAGCCGCTGCTCCGCTCCTCCTCAACAAAAGGAGTTACAGTAGTTGAAGTGGTTGGATGTTTAGGACGCCTCCTCGGTGCCTTCTTCTGAAGGTTTTTTTGGGGATGTCCCTCTAGGAAGAGACCCAGAACTCACTGTAGGGATTACAGATCCTCTCTCTTCCTTGGAACCTCTTGGGTTCTTCCAGGAGGAGCTGGAACGTGTCACTGGAGAGAGGGATCTTTAGGTTGTCCTTCTGGTTTTGTTGCCTCCGCTACCCAAACATGGATGGATACAGATCTCTAAGAGCAAGTGCAGTCGCTTCTTTTCATTGTGGGACGAGTGGCTTCGGATGTTATCAGTCCATTAAATGGCCGTTATTATTAGTTATCATCCCCATATGTAGCAGTGAGACTGTTCCACCTACCTCCTAGTAGGTTTAAAGGTACGTTATTATCGTTATTATCGCTGATAATAGGCAGCGTCTGATGGGGGTAAACCAGGAAGTGTCTTTTTTTGTTGTTTTCAGCTTGTAACCCTTTTCCTAAACCTAACCTTACACCTGACCCAGAGGACCAACCCTAAACTTAACCCCCTTACCCTTGTGCCTAAAACTAACCAAGACCCTAAACCTAATGCCAGACCCTTTACTATAAACCTAAACACGTAGCTAAAAACGGAGCCTATTATCATCGCTACCAACGCTACCAATGTACCTTTAAACCTACTAGGAGGTACAGGAGGGGCAGCTGACCGCTACGTATGGGGATCATAATAACTAATAATGGCCATTTAATGGTTGATAACGTTCGAAGCGGGTGGTTAAATTACAAGTTGCTGTAGGCTACCTTATTGCTAGGCCTCATAGTGCCTTGCATGAATTATGGGCGCGACTTCTGGCAAGGACAAGAACCGGCAGTTGTTTATGTGTGAACAATACAAACTAATGTAGTTTCTCCAAGCATTGTGGATTTAATTTAAACATGTTGGAACGCCACCTGTCAGAGCTCAAACAGGACAATATAATAATACAGCTGCCTACTATGGACGAGGGATTAGGGATGACCTGAAGAAGTGGCCGCAGATTACATATATTACTATTACTAATATAATTACATATTCCAGTACATTTAGTTACTTCTGCCATGATTGTTTTTTACATGCAAAGGGATTTTATGCATTTGTTTTTTTCATTTGACGTGGTTGTAAAATGTATTCATCCAGCTTTCATAAAATTGGTTGTTCCAGGACATGGCGCATTTTCTCTCGCTGATACCCAAACATGTCAAATGCAAGAAACCTAAACAGGAAATTAAACAAATGGTGCAGCTGAGGGCTGTTGGATTGTGGAATGCTGATCCTGTTTTACACATCATTGCACATTATACAACCAGGTTGGATGGACGGCCTTAGCCACTCGTAGACTCCGCCATTTGCATATTTTATTTATAAGGCCATACTAGGACTTCATCCTTCGTACTTGTTGGCCTTTATAAAGAGCAAGTTCACCGGAGGATATTCTCTTGGTTGTGAAAACTTATTTTTACTTTTGGTGCCTAAAGTACGAACTGAACTCGGACAGAAATCTTTGCAGTTTTCTGCTCCATCTTGGAACCAGTTATAGAAATACATGAACCTAAAGGAGCTATTGTCACTAAATGTTTTTAAGGCTGTTCTTACTGATTTGGAGAAGGAATCAGCTGTATGTAAAGGTTTTAATTGAGGAATATTTTGATTAATTTATTTATGACAGTTAACATCTTTTATTTTTGCTGTGAATGTTCTGTAACTTCTGTGTGCTGCTGCCAGTCTTGGCCAGGATTCTCTTGCAAAATAATTGTTTAATCTTAATGAGATTTTCCTAGTGAAATAAAGGTTAAATAAAAATAAATACCCAGGTTTCTTATTTAACTGAACTTGTATGATCAGTTTTATTGTGCCCAAGCTGCTATAGATCAGTACTCAAAAGTATTTATAAGTTTACAGCAGAATTTAGCTTGATTTGATTTGAACTATTCAGTAATGAAATATATGTCTGAATATAGTTAAATTTATATAACATGAGTTTAGTCACACATTTCTATTAATCTGTATTTGTCAAACACTTGTCCTCGGGCAATACATGTCCATTTCGCACCACTACAATATTAATAATACTTAAGAATTGCCTACATCATTACTGCTTAGCTTGTATGCTTCCAGCGACCTCTCTCTCACACATACTGGGTGTATAGTATCAGTTCAGTTCATTTATGAAGCTCCATTTCACAGCAAAATTCTTCTCGGGGCAAGAAAAGTTCATTTCAGATCCAGTAGATTGACAACAGTTAAAGAGATTCATGGGAGTTACATGAGAGCATGACTGGTATGTTAAATAAAGGAAATGTATACCCATCATTGCTCCTCACATAAATAAGAATTGTTGTGTACAGTACTGTATTATGTTCCTGTGGTTTTCCATGAAAGTCTCTTTCACCCATGAACATTAAAAACATGCAGAGTAATGCGTTTACTATTAGCTCTAAATCTCTTAATAGTGGTAGGCTTTATGCTGGAGTTGGTGTCTTGCAGTATGTGGGCGAAGGGATCACCAGGTGACAGTGCATGATGTAAACTGTGGATGGATGTAACGCTGCTTTCTTTACCAATTTTCCAAAAATTGTCTGTAAGGTTCCCTTGTTTTACTTTTAATAAATTGATCATGTCTAGCGGGTACAAAATTACTGTAACACAAATATTAGCAGCAGGGAGCAGCACAACTGGTAGAGATGCTGCCTCTCAGCGAGCAGGTTACCCTGGTTCAAATCCCTGTCTGGGGGCCTTTCAGGTTCGAGTTTGTATGTTCTCTCCGTCATGCGTGGGTTTATTCTGGGTACTCTGGTTTCCTCTCAGAGACCATAAACATGCATGTTAGGCTGATTGGTAACTAATTGTCTCTAGGTGTGAGTGAGAGAGTGAATGGTTGTTTGTCTTGTTTGTCTCTGTGTGTCTCTGTGATGGACTGGAGACCTGTCCAGGGTGTTGCACAGTGATGGCTGGACACGGGCACCAGTGATCACCATGACCCACAAAGGAAGAAGTGGGTAAAAGATAATGGATGGATGGATTAACAGCAGTTTAAAGCATATTTTATTACCAGCATGTACACTTTGCACATTAGATCACTTGTAAATAAATGCTTTTGGGAATCTGCTGTTCCTTTTGTGCATTTTCTCACCTGATCTTCTTCAAGACATTGTTAATTGTAAGCTCAGGGAAAATGGCTGCCGAAACACCAGAGCAAACGTTGCCGACATTAACCTTATCAAATACCATTTTTTAAACTATTTTAGAACATATCAGGACTACAGTGCACTCATAAAACCAGATAATGACTGTAAATTGAGAAGAAACAAAGTGTCTTTGGAAACAAATCGGTAAATTACAAATAAGAACTTTTAAACCAAAAAACACAATATAAATGTTAGAAATCAAAGTATTGCTCTAAAATACAAACTAATTTTGCTATGGCAAAAGTATTTTGAAATTTTGACTTATAAAACATTTGCTAATCATAAGTAAAAATGTATATATTAGATAGTATAGTATATATAGTATATGTACCAGTGTGTATGTGGGGGCTGAGATGTTATAGAGATAGGACAGCCAATCTGGGACCAGAAAGTTGCTTTTCGACTCCCAGCCATTCCCACATGCTGTGGTGTCTCTGAGCAAGACATCCAATTTCCAATTGCACCCCGGGCACCTACAAAGCTGTCCACTGCTCCACCTGGGTGTATCTCACATGTGATGGGTTAAATGCAGAGAACTAATTTTGACATTGTATGGGAACATACAGTAATGACAATCTCAGACTTCCCTTCCCTATAAATCACAGACAACATCACCAAACACTTTATAATGGGAGTGTTTTATTAATGGGTTTTTATATAGTGTTGGAAAAATGAGTATTTTTAGCATGTCTCATCCTCTGGAGGGCTGAAACAGCAGCTGGGAGAGTCGAGACCAACTGTCAGTGAGGCCTTTTTCAGACTGTGCTGCAGCTGTATCAGCATCACCTGCTTGTGGTAATGCTTATTTGCGTAGTTTATGTAAATTTTTCATGTCGCACTGCAGCTAAATGAACTCCACTTTCATTATTTTAATTACTTCATGACCCAAGTATCTTGTCTCAGTGAGCTTATTTGTCAGAAGCGTTTGTTCTCCCTGAGTGAGGATGTGATGTGAATTCAGCTGATGTGTGAAAAACTAGACATGCTTAACCCACTCGCATCAAAACATTTAAAAGACAAGCGTATTATTAAAATCAATTCATGAAAAAAAAAGTTTATTTCATAGCTGGATTATATTCCCTTCGCACCTCTTTGCTTCCGTAACCACCACAAAAGCAGACAAACTCTAGAATGATGCTGAAATTCATTATGTTTAATTGATCCCATTATTTTTCAGTTGCCAAAAGCATTTTGTCCATTCTGAAGTACCTGAACACACCACTCTGCTGCACCTGCCCCAGACTGAATTCAGGCAATCAGCCAAAAGAAGTTTATGTTGCATGGATGTAAAGTTAATTACCATCCAGCATTTTATTTTTAACAGTTTAATCGCTGCCCAGCATAGCGTTGAATCATCTCAAGCGATATTAATTTTCGTAGTTGTCATAGAAACCTAGCTGCATGCATTTCTGCAAGCACCTTAAGGCTAGTTATCCATAGCTGTTTGAAATTTGAGCACAAAAATATACAGTAGTTCACATCCGTCTATCGTCGCCACTCTTTGTGATTGTGTCTCATTTGCCTGATGACTAGTTTTGTGGCAACATTTTTCAATTTGTTGTTGGAAATCTTGTGATTACAAAGCTTTAGAACACAGGTTGCTATTGGAACACAGGAGTGTAACCCTAACCCTAGCACTAAAGTAGACGGCAAGTACATCTTTGTCACATCAACAACATTCACACACTAAAACTAGAAAACTGTTCAGAAGTGGAAGCTGTAAACACTGAAAACTTTCCAGATTTGCTGCTTTGTGCTATGAATGACGTGAAGGTTAAAGCTGAAAGCATCTCTCCATGTTTTTTTTTTCTAACAAGACTTGCAGCTGAGGCAAGATGAAGACTTTGAGAGAAAGCCCATGGAAGAGATGGAAGGAAGGAAACTGAGTGACAATGAGCTGTCAGCTAGAGGACAACGGGAAATACTGACAACAAGTGTGTGTGTGCATCTGTGTGTGTCTTTGTCTGCCTCTGCGAAGATTAACATGAGCGCTAGCAGAGAAAGGAGCATAGCAAACAGCCTGGGGTTATATACCAAACTCTCGGGGCACTTGGATGTGCTGGCATGCCACCTCCCTATTTCCTGCAGACAAGTAGCCTAGTGGGGCTTGACATTTACTTTTTTTTCCCCAATTCTCTTTCTTTGCCTACATCTCAGACCTTTCTGGTTTGTGCTGTAAATGTTGGTGAGGTTTTCACTGAAGAAAAGAAAGAGCGCCAGTCAGTTTGATTAGCTTGACAAGCGGTTGAGTTGGATAGGACACTTTGACATGTAAACATAACAGGAATATAGATATTTTTAGAGATAGTTTGGATTATTTTTATTTGAGTTTTGTGAAATGATTAGCTTACCTGTTGTAGGTAGCCCTTGAAAAGACCTGTTTAGAGAAGTAGTTTACATTTAACTGGATTTATAAGCTAACAGTCCTATCGGGGCCAAAACCAAGATGGATTACTGCCATCATAAAACATATCCAATCTTAGTAGCATTTCATTTAAACACTATCAATTCTGCATTATTTGAATATTTACGTAGAATTGTCTAGTCATTTGGTAGAGCAATAAGCATAATGAGCTGTTCGTTGTAGCACTTCCACTCCAGTCTGGGACACTTCTAGCAGAAAGAAATACTGTATCAGAATATTTTTGCTGGGATAGTTGTGTAATTCAGAATTGACTGGGATGTTAGAGTTCATAAAATAATGTTTGCATGAAACACTACAAAACTTTTGAGAGTGGGGTTGTTTTAAGAAAGTAGCACTTTGGTCTTGACTTAGCTCAGTCTAGCTGTTAGCTTGGCAAACTGGACAGAATTAAACTGAAATTTTCCAAACGCAAGTTGATTAAAGAGCGATCTACAACAGATAAGACATTTGGTCATAACATTTCTAGATAAATCCTTTTTGAATAATCTGAACAGTTTCTTAAAGAGTAAAGATTTGCTGTCATACTCAGATGACCTTGGAATCCGGAATGTATGCAGTACACTCTTATGATTAAAGGACCTTAGAAAGACTTGCTCATACCACTGGATATTTAGACTAAATGTTGATGTTTCTACAGTTAGCATTCTTTTTTAACAACTTGCAGATATTTCTTTAGTGTGTGCTTTTAATTATCTGGAAATAGGCCTGTCATAACAAATTTTGCTGGGCAATTAATTGTCTCAGGACTTATTGTGATAAACAATAATATTGTTTGAATTTTGACAATAATTATTGATTATTGTCAAATTTAAGAAGACATGTTGGTTAAGTTGTTTTAAGTATAGTACCTTTTTTGACCACCAGATGACAGTATAAGACTGTTTGAACCAAAGGATGGCTAGTGAGGGAATGAGCAACGTGTCTCTTAAGAAAAATGGGAGGGAGGCCCCTTGACATGACATGGGCTGTCTCTCCTTCCTTTATTCAGTTCTCAAAATGGCGGACGCTTGGCGTGGTTTGCGCTCTTTAGCATAGTGTTTTTCATACAAAGTTTTTAATAAAAATCATTAAAGAAGTTCTCAGCTTCTTTTTGCAGAGATAAACAACTTCTCACAAGAAGGCATGGGTTTCAACCGTGATCTTTGGAGCTTCGAGAAGATGGAGGTTTTTCCCGAGGTCTGCCTGTTAGCTTAGCTCATAGCTTAGCTTCTCAGCTTAGCTGCTTTTAACGATCCAAAAACATGATTTTGGACGGTTAAAATAGATTTTAACGAGAAAGGGAGGTGTCAGTGAAAAGCACCTGAGTTGATCCTTTTGTCACCCAGTGTCTTCAGTAGAAAGAGAGAGACACCAAGAAAAGATAAAGCCAATAAATGAAAATGAGGTTGATAATTTTAATTTATCATGTGATTAATTGATTTATTGTTTATTGTGACAGGCCTATCTGGAAATAATGCAGTGTTAGACTCATCTATGCAGAAATCCATCCATCAATCCATTATCTTTTACTTGCTTCTTCCTTTTCGGGTCTCGGGGGTCACTGGTGCCCATATAGCAGTAGCTGTGTGAGAGGCGGGGTACACCCTGGATAGGTCTCCAGTCCATCACAGGGACACAGAGACAATCGAGACAAACAACCATTCACTCTCTCACTCACACCGAGGGACAATTTAGAGTTACCAATCAGCCTAACACACATGTTTTTGGTCTGTGGGAGGAAACCGGAGTACCCGCAGAAAACCTATGCATGCACAGAGAGAACATGCAAACTCCACCCAGAAAGGTCCCCGGCCGAGATTTGATCCGGCGACCTTCTCGCTAAGATGCACCAGCTCTACCAACTGGCTCACCGTGCTGCCCCATGCAGAAATGATTAGGGACAATGTTCTAAAGGTCATATTTAGAAAAAGGAAGTTATAAATACATTTAAGTGAAAGGAAACACATTGCAAATGCATTGTCCAGGATTCAAAAAATGTTTTTTTCAATGTATTTTGACTCCAAAGTTCAAGCAAAAGGTAAACTATCCATAATAAGTCACTTTGGCTTCATTTGCAATATTACAGGCATACTCAGGTAGACTTAATCCAGAAAAGTCTTGGGTTTTGCAATTTAGTGTGATTTAATTTTCTTGAATTAAAAAAATGCTTTTGAAATTTGACAGTGGACCAAGTATTTGTTTTAAAACTAGAAAAATTGGTGGAAAAATCTGCTTTCTGATCATATTCAGCTTTTATCAAGCATTTTATTGTCTTCCAAGGCCATGATTTTGTTTCACAACCAACATGTTTGCAAGTGAACACCCTCATGAACTCTGTTTTAATTTGCAGCAGTGGTGATAAACCCATAAACCTCTGTGTTCATAAAGCCCAAGACAGTTGTAGCTTTCTGTTCACCACACGACTGAACATTTAGCAGCTTGAAGAAACCACAAACATGATTTTCAGAACACTGACAAGAATGAAGATACTTTTGGGATAATCATTCTAAACCTTTGACATGTGAAATGATAGTTAATCATAAAAAGACTCCCTTTGACTAAAATACTTCCAGGATCCAGTTACTGAGCCAGCAGTGGAAAACCTAAAAAAAAAAAAAAAAAAATGTCTGTAAGTCCGTGTCTCCCACTCTCCCTTTGCTCTTATCACTGTAGTGACTTTCTCTCAGACTGAAGGTGCTCTGATGTCTGAAAATGACTTGGGCCCAGCTGACTGTGACCTCTCTGCCTCTCAAGAGCATAAAATATGTTTCTGGTCTGGTGGAGTGCAGTCTTTCACGCTTTTTGTTTAATTTTCTCAGTCCCATTTCATTTTCTTATGCACATTTTATGTCCACATTATTTCTACTGGATTTATACACTTTCCTCAATCTACTTAATTATTTTAAACAAACTTTTGAATTTTCTTGTAACATTGCACTCAACTTTGCCTATACCGTATGCATTTTTTTAAAATTTTTTTAAATAGTTTTGAGATATTGCAGACCTTTTCAAATGGGACGATTTATCATTTAACGGTTAACATCTTACTTGTAAATGGATTAAAAAAATTCTGACCAGATTGATGGGATTACTACTACTACTACTACTACTACTACTACAACTACTACTACTACTACTACTACTACTACTACCACTACTACTAATACCACTACTACCACTACTACTACTGCTGCTGCTGCTGCTGCCACCACTACTACCACTACCACTGCTGCCACCACCACTACTACTACTAATACTACTACTACTACCACTACTACTACTACTACCTTTACTACTAATACTAATATCACTACTACTAATACTACTACTACTACCACTACCACTGCTGCTACTGCTGCCGCCACCACTACTACCACTACCACCACTACTAATACTACTACCACTACTACTACTACCATTACTACTAATACTACTACTAACACTACTACTAATACTACTACTACCACTACCACTGCTGCTACTGCTGCCACCACCACCACTACCACCACTACTACCACTACACCACTACTAATACTACTACTACTACTACTACCATTACTACTAATACTACTACTAACACTACTACTAATACTACTACTACCACTGCTGCTACTGCTGCCGCCACCACTACTACCACTACCACCACTACTACCACCAATACTACAACTACACCACTACTACTACTACTAATACTACTACTACTACCACCACTACTACTAATACTACTACCACTACTACTACCACTACCACTAATACTACTACTACCGTTATGTTTACCACTTCTACTACTACTACCACCACTACTACTAATACTTCTACCACTACCACTCCAACTAGCACTACTACCACTACTACCACTACTACCACTATTACTACCACATGCTTGTTTTTATAAAATTATATGGTTATTTGTAAGCTTTATTAGCAGCATTTAGCCCTAGCATATCTAGTGCAGCACATGGCACATTCAGAAATTTTGTAATTTCTTTTGCTGAAATAACTGTGATGCTGAACTGAGGGAAATTATTGAAAATGTAATTTATGAACTATTTATTGTTCATGTGAATCACCATGGATTGCCTGACCTTTCCCTGAAGTTGTTGTAAAACTTCAGAAATCCACTTTTGTGTTGGTTCTTCTTGGACTAGCAAAAAGCTCACAGGTCTGGTTAAATGTAAACACTTTTTCAAAGAAGAGGTCACTTAAATAGCTATTTACAGCAAGCACTTAATTCAGTTTATTTAATAGCACCAAGTCACAACAGAAGTCGTCTTGGAGCACTGTACAGAAACATTCACACACGATAGAAATTCAATTAATAAAAGTTTAAATCGAAGTAAGCCAACAGATTGCATTGAATCTTCACTTCGTCACATTCTCCCATCCTAAGCAAGCACAAAGGCAACAGTAGAAAGGAAAAACTCCCTTTAACAGGAAGAAACCTCCAGCAGAGCCATGCAGGACGAGCGGCCATCTGCTTCGACTGGCTGTTTGAGAGGGCAGGAAGAACGGACAGGCAAAGAATGACAGGCCCAGATGTATTTTCTATAGGAGTAAAGAAAACAAAACATGTTAAGATCGAAATAATTATAAATACAAACAGGTGGAACAAGTAAATAGAGCAGCAGAGTGAGGAAATGTGGTAAAAACTGGTATCCAAACCATCTCTTAAAGATACTTTAAACAGGGAACATTCAAGAACATTTTGTGAAACTGCTCGTGTTTTTTTTTTATTATTTTTTTCATTCCCATGCATGATGCATGGAGCTGTTGTGTGTCTGCAGACAACTCTGTCTGAACTAGAAACCCACCTTAATAGTTATAGTATTAATTAAACATAAAATGCATCCCATAATGTTTTGTGTAGCAACCATAATGGAAAACAAGCATAACAGAACAAAACTGAAAAAAAAAAAAAGGATTTAATAAAAACTTTGAAAGTTAGTGATGTGTTGTTTTCTTCTGGCTGCTAAGATTTTACACTATAGATTCCAAATTGTTGTTAATTTAATTATTTATTTATTTATTTATTTATTTAACTTTTTTTTTTTTTGACCCAATACGCTTCTTGCTCTCACAAAACTTTTTTTTTTTTTTTTTTTTTTGATAGTTGCCTAGTACTGGTTTTAAATTTCCATTTATCTGCTGCCTATCTGTTAATAGCTATTTGTTATTTCCTCTCACACATTTATTCCAAAATTACAAATTACAAAAAAATTATTCATTTCATTTAAAATACAAAAAAATTCCATACAATAAAACACAAATAATACACAAATCAAAATTAAAGGTAGCAGAAGAAGAATAAATCTTATGATGTCTACTGCTTTTATCCTCAAAATAATTTTGAACAAAATATAATATACAATAAAAGCAATGCTAAAAAGAAAAACAAAGCAACTCAAACAACAGTTCTTTAGATTAAATTATTCTTAATCATACACCTTCAAAAAACTAGCTTTAGTCTTTCTCTTAAATACAGTATATACAGAGATCTGATATTTTTAAGGTCGTCCTCCAAACTATTCCATAAACCTATACCCTGGATTAAGGTACATCTTTCCTTCAGGCAAGTTCGAAACCATGGCTTCACAATCATTTCTATCCCCTTTAAAAAATGACAACTCTCTCTTTTAACAAATTTAGTTTGAATATTGGAAGTTAATGCATTTTTGTGAGCCTTATACATAAATATTAAAATGTTGTAATCAACCAATTCATAGAATTTCAAAATTTTCAATTTACAAAACAATATATTTGATGGATGGGTGTAATCTTTTCTAGTGATAATTCTTATAGCTCTTTTTTTTCAACATTTAATAGATTACAAAAGAGAACAAGCAAGTGTAAGGAGGATAATTAAGGAGGCAAAAATAATCTATTGGAGAAAATTATGTGACACTTGGGAAAGAGACTAAACTTGATAAAATTTGGAAAGTAATTAAAAGAATGAATGGAATCAGGAAAGAATATGGATACCCAGTATTGAACACAGATAAAGGAGTGATTATTAAAGCTAAAGATAAAGCTGAAATATTAGCTGAAACCTTTAGAAAGACTCATAGTACAAATAACATTAGTGAGGAGGAAAAGAAAAGGAGGGAAGCCACAAAACTAAAGTATAAATATTTACAACAGAGTAGTGAAGTAAATGATAATTTACTGAATGCACCATTTAGAAAAGATGAATTAAATAGAGCTCTCAGAAAATCCAAGACAACAGCACCAGGAAAAGATCAGATCTGTAATTTAAGCATGGATCATCTCAGTGAAACATCCAAAGAAACGATTTTAGTGCTGTACAACAAAGTCTGGGAGGAGAGGGAGGTGCCACAGAGCTTGAAGGAGTCAGTATCATACCCATAGCAAAACCAGCAAACGACAACACTAAACCAGAAACTACAGACCAATCACTCTAACATCAAACATATGTAAGATAATGGAAAAAAAAAGATTAACGAGAGATTAACATATTTAAATAGCAAAGGATATGTATCTAAATATCAAAGTCTAAATAAAGTTTAAATATCAAATGTCTCTGCGTGTGTGCAGCTAAAAAAAAAAATGGAGGCCGAGTGGAGAAGACTTTCTTAGTCGAGCTCCTGCCAGCACTACCTCAAAACAGTTTGGTGTACTTATACTCGCAGTTTTTTGTGCTGGAGGTGCGGAGAGGAGCGCTGCAGAGGCTGCGGAAACTGGGCTGGAACATACGATCCAGAATTATAAAACTACAGGCCAACGTGACAGTGAGTTTTTGCCGAGAGTTAGCCTAGTCTAGCTGAAAAACGAGCTAATCAAAGTTAACTGAGCTTGGACACCGTAACTGGGAGCCATAGCTGTGGGCTGCGAGAACAAATAAACCGGAAAAATACGCTGGCTGTTACGAAGAAACGCGGGCTGGCACGCTGGAGGTGCCTTGTTGCAGCGAAAAAATACACCAAAGCTGTGAGTGGAGGCTACAGGCTACAAGCTAATGCTAGCCAGGTGCTGCAGAAAAAGCTAACGCGGGCAAACACCACGGAGTTGGGGATTGTTGCTACGGGCTGACGATC
>JARVGS010000548.1:20440117-20451894 GCA_031762315.1 Hypsolebias antenori
CTGCCGTTTCGGCCGATGACGTCACTGGGGCGGAAGCCGTAAACGCGAAACGGCCGGTTACCGAGTCAGCCGTAAACTGGGGACTACCTGTAGTGTGAATGCTTCATAAACAATCGCACAATAAAAAAAAGAAGAGGCCAAAATTTTACCACTACTCCTTTTCGTTTGTGCAAGTTGTTTTGGCAGTAATTTGAGCAGAGTTCGAGACTGTATTACATATTGTTCTTTTTTCTTTTAAGGTTTCAAAGGGCACAAAGATTGCTGGCATCACAGGAGGAGCATCAGCAGCGGCAGGAGGAGTGGCGGCAGCTGCTGGTGTGATCCTGTCCCCCTTCACAGCCGGAGCCTCGCTGGCTCTTACTGTTGTTGGTGTTGGTGTGGTTGCAGCTGGCGGCGTCACTGGAGCTTCAGCAGCCATCGCAAACAAGGTGAAGTCCATGAGCAAACTGTAGGACACCTAAAACTAGGCAACTTTGTAAAACTGTTCTTGCATCTTTTGGGTGTTGCTATTTTAAATATGAATCGTATATTTTTAATGAATGATCTTATTGACAAGTATTTAACAAGAGGAGAACCTATAAACATGCATTAGTTCTTGAAAAGGTACAGTATCTATATATTTAATCGAGTGAGTTTAAGGTAGATTTATATAAGTGGAGCTTTGGTTAATACAGAACACAAACACAAATCTTGATTATAGAAAATGTTAATCATGCTTTGCACATTTGTCATGTTCATTGTAAATGACCGAATACGTTAAAACAGCATAGTGAACTTTCCTTTGTTTTAAAGGTTCTTTATAACAATTTAAAACATTTGTTCCTGCAGGCAAATTTGTCAAACGACAGGAAAAAAATCGATAAAACCTTGCAAGACTTTGACGGCTGTCATGGGGAAATCCTGAGCTGTTTAAAGTACATCAATGAGTGCATGGAGTTACTGAAGAAGCACGGGGTGTCTGCTCTCAATAATACTAAGAGGAAATCACAGAGGGTGGCACAAACTCTGGAACTGGTTACAGGAGATGCTAGTGCCATGGCCTCAGAAACCAGCAGCAAGTCATCTGGATTAATAAAAGGCTTTGCACTCGGTATGGATTTCTACTTTATCGAGGGAAAAGATGGGACGAAGGTGAAGAAAGGCCTCGAGTCGAAACTTGCAAAAAAACTTCGCAGCTTGGCAGAGGACCTTGAGAAAGGACTGACTGAGCTCATCAAAATAAAGGACGTGTTCAGTAGGCTTGATTAAGAGCCGTTAGCTTTTTTCCGATTTTGTGCTTTTAGAAGTAATCCGGCTTGATTTAATTTCCCACTTGGATTAATAAAGTATTTTTGAATTGAATTGAATTGTTGTGTGACATCGGGGCATTTCTAGGGCAGTAAATTTGGGACCATTACAAAGATCTTAAATGTGTGCACTGCATTTATGAAATAATAAATGTACCCTTTTGTTTGTATTTTGCTGCCTGCTGGCCGGAACAAAACTGAAAATGAGAATGTGTATGTCTTATGTGAGACTGTTAAAAAAACATAAAGATGATGTATTCTTGTTGCTTCTGCTAATTTGCTAAAGACAGTTAAAAAAAATTAAAAGCCTGCCATCCCTCAATGCAATGCATATCACTCGCTGCTTTTTAGGCTGGTTTCAGACTATGATCATTTCATGTGGACATATTGCAAAGTTGTAGCCATTTTGATTATACTTTGAAAACAACATTTTACTCCATGCAATATTACATGATGTCACAGTCCGAGTATGAGTTGTAATCAACTCTCAGCTACTCCCATGTCAAATTTAAGCTTAATATCAGTGAAACGGGAATTATAGCCATTTTGTGTTTGTCAGTTGTGATTACCGTTGTTTTTGCTGTATAAGTCACATCTTTTTGTGTTAATTTGCAAGTCCTGCGACATATACGCAGAAGTAACTAATATACCCCCCCCCCACGTATGTATAACTCAATTTCTGGCTGGGATTGCCATGCTCTTACTGACGTGTTGGAACCCAAGTGCAGAAAGACGAGGAGACTCCAGTTAAATAAGTAAAACGTTAATTTTATAAATAAACAAAGCAAAATGCTGACAGTGCAGCTAACTTACTTTAAAGCATGACATGAAAGGGAGAACAGATCACGAAGCCTTGGACAGGACAATCCAGAGACCAATGACATAACACCAAGGGGGCTGAATATATACAGACGCTGGCATGGTGAAATGACAGACACCTGCGGTGATTAGGATCTGACACACGTGCGACAGTGCTGGAACACAGGGAGAAACACTGAGGGGGGACAACATGAGGTAGAACAAAACATGCAGGACCAGACCCCAGAAACTCTACAGAGGTCTGACGATTTCATTCATTCTGACATGGAAAATATTCAACACTAACATTTTCAGCCGCTAGAGGGCCCTTGACCAATATGGCAAGCCAAGTGTCACATTAATTGGTAAAAGCGGCTATTAATGAGACACTTGGCTTGCCACACCAAACCACCGTCGTCTCGCTCTGGAACTCCTGGAGCAAACGTCAAATCAGCTTCATTTTGCTGCGTCGCCCAGGTTAAATGCAGCTGATTTGACCATTAAAGTGCATTTATTAAGGAAAAGTTCAACTTAAACACACCTTTACTACAATGGTGAGCAAACAAACAATTGTTTTTAAATGTTAATCTTGTTAAATTCTTGTTAAAGTGCATGCATGCTCCCGCAGCCGCCATTTGGCAGCCAATCGATTTTTGGCACAAAACCGGCCCACATTTACGGGTGGTCAGCGGTGACACATAACAAACATGACATGTCAGCAGTGACACATAATAGATGCCTTATATGGCGAAGCAACATATTTGTTTTTTCCCACTTTATTAGACATATTTGGACTGATGAGACTTATACAGCAGTGTAACGTGCACGGCGGACAGTACGGTAGCTGTGGTGGCCAACTTGGACTGAATGGACCTGAAAGTTTTAGAAAAACATCCAATGATTTCTTCTTGAAAGTTCCATTAAAGCTCATTCAGTGTGGTTCATTAGATGTAGAGTGGACTGCAAAATGCCAAGTTTTTCATCAAAGATCTTTTGTAATCTGTTAGTGCTCAGATTTTATGGTGCAGCAGTTTTGGCTACTACCACACCACATTTTAGCTCAATGTCTAATCAAATTATGGAGTCATGGGAATTTTTGCATGTTCTTGAGCTCAGCTGATTGTGTCAGCCATCTTGAATCCAAGATTTCTTCTATTGTAAGTGCACATCCAAAGATTATTTTATGCAAGTTTCTTTAAAATTCCAACAAAGTTCAGTCAGGTCATTAGGACAGTTTTGTTTTTTTGTTGAGACGTTTCGTCCTTCATCCAAAGGACTTCATCAGTCCGAGGAGCTTTTGTCAGTGAGCACAAAGCTTGCTGGCCTCGCTGGAAGAGCAACAACAGCAGATTTTTTTTTATTTTAGTTATGTAAAAATGTCCATGTATGTCAAGGCTTATTTGAAGTCGATTATAAAATGCTCATAAACGAAACGCACTGAGCTGTCATTTGTTTTTAAAGCTTTTTATAACCATTTTTAAAGACAAGAAGAAAATCAACAAAACTTCAGTCAAGTGAACCACCAGGGGGCAGTCGGCTTCCAAACTCTGTAAAGGATTTACTGCATATCATCATTTTGCCCAGTTGACTTCTTACACAAGTACTTTCCACGAGAAACTGCTGGGTGTAATGACTTGTTTTACACGACAATTGTTGGCTATTACAATTCAAACTATGCTCAAATATAAACCATTTTATAAAATGACATTCTCACATATTCCTGTGACTCCTTAATATAAAAAGTAGGGGTGCACGATTTATCGCCCCGATTTCCTGAATTTTGGGAAATCGTAAATCGGCTGATGCTTGCATGAGAAACCGATTTTACAGATATCTGTAGTTTTAACAACAATTGTCTGAACTTCATTTATATTTCAGACCACTACCTCATGGCCAGTTAAAACACGTTTGTATTATTTCTAAGATATTGTTCAAGGGTTTTTAAATAAAATAAGATCAGAAAATTGAAGGTGCATTGTGACCTTATAACAGTGTTGCTTACAAAACAAAATTGATACCGGTCAAAATTGGAATTGGCTGGTCAGACTTTTTAGAAATCGGTGATCGTCCAGAAAACTGCAATTGGTGCACCCCTAATAAACAGCGAAAATACTGTTCTTCTATGGGGAAATAAAATTCAACAGATCACAAACAATGCCCTCGAATAGAGTCAAAGGCAACAGCCTGATTTAAAAAAAATAAAGGAGCTAATACAAATACAGTATGTCAAACAATAATTTATGACAAGTAGCCTACATGACTACAAAAACAGCCAATTGATTAAAAGATACTTCAAAACTGTATTTAGGGACAAAATAATTGTTTGCATATAACAGGTTTAGGATATTCCTTAAGGGTTCACATCGTGTTCTTTTAGTTAGTGTTTACATTCTATATTTACCAACAGGTTTTAATACTTTAGGTGGATCTATATAAAGTCTTCTTGTGACGTAAACAAACAGCCAATTACATATGAGTGAAGTTCACAATAGTGAGTTTGTTTAATTGACTGTTGTGCCTGTAAGCAGGCATAATACATGAAAGCGGTTGTTGAAAATGGAACTCCGCTCACTCGGGCTGTTCCCGTTTTAAAAACCAGCGCCCACCGGATCAAAACAGCGGAGGAGTACACTCAGCGGTGCTTCGACTCTTTATAAGCTTGAGCTACAGCCCTCCGCTTGTTTTTCCTCAGGTTGTTCAGTGTTTGAGTGGAGCTAGTGCTAGAAGCTGTAAAGGGTTAAAATGGCAGTTTAAAGGCGTGCGGCAGCAATCTTTGCAGCGGCAAAAACTTGGCAGTGCAACGGCGAAGTGCACTGGGTATTTCAGGCAAAATGGCGTAAGTATTTTTTAATGACCATCGTTCATACTTTCGGACTGTTTTTATTTCGTAGCTAGCCTAGCTACGGATTAAAGATAGTGCTAGATCAGCTAGTCCTAAAAGCTGAGTAATGTTGATACATATTTTTAAGGGGGGAAAAAGCGAAATTGTGGCACTTAACACTATATCGTTGACCTCATATTTTTTATTTCCTGGTTTGGAGTTGTCGTGTCAAATTACAGACTGTCATAGAGTTGGGGCCGTCCTGGTCCGCGTCAGTTTGATTAGCAGTCAGACGTTAATAATGTGCGTCGCGTGTCAGCTGCTCTCGAGTTGAGCAGCAAATACATGTCTTAGCAATTGTTTATAGAATTTCTTTAAGCGGTAGCGTAGGTTATGAGCCAATGTTTGTATACAATTTAAAAAAAAAAAAAAAAAGGTCAACGTGGCGTGGCCAAAATGGCGCGCGCGCTCTATAATTTTTCCTGCTACCCCGCCTCGTGCAGCGATGGCGGTCACCCTCCCATTTCTCCATGGTGACTCATCAGTGGGCGGAGCTGCGAACCAAAGTATGACCAAATTAGGAAATGTCCCTCGGTGGAGGGCGGAGTGTTTCCTTTCGTTGACACACAAGTAGAGATTATCTAGAATTAGCCTCCACACCCTCACAACACACGCCTTAGTTGACGTTGGATATTTGCATAAAACATGATAGTCGGGAACAGTTGGTTTTATGAGTACATACTGTAGTAGATTATAATGAAAGCTGGCCAGACCAGTAGTGTAAACATCCATCCATCATCTTTACTTGCTTCTTTCTGTCTGGGTCATGGGGGGGTCGCGGATCCAGCGGTCGCTATGCAAGAGGTTGGGTACACTGGCCCGTCACAGGCCCACTTGGAGACAACCATTCACACTCAGTTACACCCAAGGACAATTTAGAGTTGCCAATTAGCCTAACATGCATGATTTTGGTTTTGTGGGGAGCTGGTGTACCCCCAGAAAACCAACCATTCACAGTGAGAACATGCAAACGTCACTGAGAGGTCCTGCGCCAGAATTAAACATTTAAAGAGATTTATAATGACTTGTTTTTAAGTAATCACCTGATCCACATCTGTTAATCACTGTAACGTTGTCTGTGTATTGCAGGTCTCTCCCGGCAACCACCCACAGCTTTGCTGCCGTCGACAGCAGTACCAGACCCCTCGACTTGCTTTTATTGGACTCTCCTTTGCGTTCATTCACTTTGTTGAGTCTGCCACTGACCAGTAGCAGCCATGACACACTCCCAGCTCGCACTGGAGGAGTTGGAGGCCCTGTACTTAGGTTGGTGGCTCGTTGACATCTGCTCCCATTGTACTTCTACAAATTGAATGTAGATAATTTAATGTAAAATTAGCTTTGCAGTTCACTAAGACAATGTCCGTCCTTGTTTATAGGGTCCTCGTTTCTGATGGCTGACCCCATCGGGCCCCTTCTGGACCAAGATGAAGAAGAAGCTCTTTCTCCCTCCTTCTCTTCCTATGCGTCGTCCTCTTCTCCTACTCAAACAATGCCGTTATCCCCACTTGCTTTTCCCTCTCCGCCTCCCTCTCCTCTCACTCAACCCTCTTCATTCCTGGAGTCCAAGGCTGAATCCGACCTGTTGTCCGTGTCTCTGCTGGCTTCCAGCGACCTGCTCAATGCCCACATTGGAGCAGACATAAGCAAAGGTGAGAAATAAACAAACACCCTCAAGTAACTTATCTAAGTTTTCTGTAATTAGCCAGAAAATTGTCAAAAGAAATATTTTTTTAAGTATTTATTTGAAGTTAATGATTAAACTTGTCATTAACAGATGCTTTTGAGGACCTGGACTGGATGTCAGAAAAAATGGATCTGAGTGAATTTGATCTGGAATCTTTCCTTGGCTCGTCTGAGTCTCCCAGCTCTCCTGAAGTGTTCCTGGCCTCCCTCGACTCCCACATGGACCTGGATCTAAACTCCTTTGACACAACTGTCCCCATCCAGCACAGCAGTCCAGATGTTGGTCTCCCATTGCCCAGTGTTCCATCTCTACCCATGGAAACTACTGTTTTACCTGAGGTCAAGGCACCAGAGGTGGCTCCAGTTCAGGAGGTTGTGAAGTCTGAGCCGCCGTCTCCCAGTCCATCTCCGTCTCCCCCCTCGCCAGCCTACACATTAGAGCTGGGGAGTGAAGTTGATGTTTTAGATATTGAGAAAATGGCCTCATCGATCACCAGTACTGTCATCCAAGATCCCAGTGAAATCATTCAAACTACCAGTCCAATTGTGCTCTCAATTCCCACCGCTGGTCACTTTGTAGTCGTGCTTGCCAACAAAGAGGAGCCCTCCCTCATGTCTCCCCCTGATCAGTCCAACACCCTTTCTTCAAGTGACTGTGACAGCGACTCTGGCATCGAGTCGGGTGCTGGGTCACCCACACGTCACTCAACTCTCCCTGGTTCCCCCACACCCGGTTCTTCCAGAACCAAACCCTACTGTAAACCACAACCCACAGCCTCTCCTTCCCCCAAGACCTCGAGGGTCAAATCAGTGTCGGGCACACCCAGGGTGGTTGAGAAGAAGTTGAAGAAGATGGAGCAGAACAAGACGGCTGCCACTCGCTACAGGCAGAAGAAGAGAGTTGAGCAGGAGTCGCTAACCTCGGAACGTGAAGAGCTGGAGAAGAAAAATCACGAGCTGAAAGAGAAAGCCGAGTCCATCAGCCGAGAGATTCAGTATCTCAAGGACCTGATGGAGGAGGTTCGCAAGCACCGGCGAGGGAAGACCGCCTCGGTCGCTTAGAAAACCAAATGTTGTGGCGCAATCTAGTTTCAGAGTGATGCGTCAGTTCTCGTTTACAAAGTAAACCATTTCCAGTTTTGGCCACATGTAAGAGGTTAAAGGCTGGTGTGAGGTGATGATGATGATGAGACGAGGGAAAATACTTCAAAAGCGTATAGATGATGATGAGATTAGTTAAACACGGGGCTGGGAGTTAGTCAGGGGAAGCATCTGTACATGCTTGTCTCTCAGTCCCCTGTTGAATGCTTTGTGTACGCCTGACTTCACACACCTGCGTAGAGAGCAGGGTGTGTGTTTGTAGCCTAGACGTGCAAAACAGGAGTCATTAAATGATGATGATGTCTAACTGAACAAAATGAGCCTCCTACTTCCCAAAGCAGTAAAACTTGAACCTACTTCCTTTTTCTTGCCTTCTTAATTCTGTTACTGCAGTTTGAGCTTCCTCTTCAACAGCGTGAAGTCCAGAAAGGGCCTAATCTGGTTTATGAATGGGTGATTTATTACTGCGAATTTTGATTGTAAATACTTATTTGCTTGCAGATTGTGGCTTTTATTTAATGCTAGATGGATCATGACTGTCCTGTAGCGCTCTCTCTTTAGTGCAGGTGTTTGGCTTGTAAAATGCTTTTTTTTTTTTTTTAAATAAATACCAATTTTCAAGCCATGTGTAATGTTGTCTTTAGTAAAGGGGCAGCAAAAAAAAGTTATGAATGGTGTTCCATGGGACTTCTGTTTGATTAAAGCAATTTAAAAAAAAAAAAAGTGATCATTAAATTGATTTGAAATGAAATCATTAAGTGAACTTCGTAAAAAGTAATTCTCACAATATGAATTCAAATGCATTGTTGAAGCGTTCAATAAGAACAATATTAATGGGAAATGTTTTGATAAAAGATGTGAAGTTTTGGTTTTCCAGATGACTGCATTATAAGACCAAAGCTGCGTTCGTCATGAGACATGACTTCTGTGATGTTTGGTCACAGCAACAACAAGAAAAATTTGAATATTGAGTCAGAGCTGTTCAAAGGCGACTAACCCAATTTTATTGTGTAAGTTTGGATTATTTTTTCATAAAGTGCACAAATAATTTGAAAACTCATTCCTAAAACCAAACTTTTTACACAAGTTTAAGACTGCGACAAGCTTGCATCATTTGGTGCTATAAGTTCATTTGTCAGGAAAGGGGAAGGTGAGAAACTAACGAAACAGATGACCTGTGAACAAAACAGTCTGTCAGTGTGAAACCAGACAAGTCTCACATGGTGAAGCTCTGCTTGTGTTGTGAGACTTTACACATGAGCCTCCTACTGAAAAGAAGTCAAATGTCTAGACTTCTGCCAAGCAGCTGTGTCAGTTTAGTCCTGGCAGTAACCCACTTGAGCACACACACCTGGCAGAGATCACAGTGAAACTATGCCATAACCCCCACACCGTGGCACCGATATGAAACTGAACTCTTAAAAAAGAAGCAAAGACTTAAAAAATAAAGACCTAGTAGTCTACCCAGGGTATGACATATTTTGCTAACAGACAAACAGGGTTGACACTGACAGTCAGTGTTAAAATTTCAAGCAACTACTGTATCTGGTTTCCTCCCACAGACCGAAACATGCGTGTTAGGCTAACTGGTAATAAACACATATTTAGTGGTCATTTATGCACACAGAAAGGTAATTAATGAAAATATTTTAACAATCTATTATCATTGTCCGCTTATTCTTTTCCGGGCTGCAGGAATCACTGGTGCCCATGTCCAGCAGTCCATGTGCAAGAGGTTGGGTACAGGAGTCCATCACAGGATCACAAAGACAAGCAAGACGATCATTTATACTGTCACGGGGTGGCTGAGTGGTTAGAGCAGTTCTCCTCTTCCAGTGCAAGAGCTGGGGGTTCGAATCCACCAGCAGTTACATGCTGAAGTGTCCCTGGGCAAGACACTGAACCCCTTATACCTCCGATGTGTCCCATCGGTGTGTGAATGTGATAAAGCACTGATTAGTCTCTTTAGAATGATTTGTTCAATTAGCTTTGTACAGATCTAGTGGGTAAATGAGGACACAGATTGTAAAGAGCTTTGAGTTTCTTGACTAGATAGAAAGGTGCTGTACAAGTACAGTCCATTTACTCACATCTCAGGACAATTTAGTATTTTATGTACTGAGAGATCAATGAGCTGGCTCGCTATCTATCTGTTCAGTGAAGCAGTGCTTCACTTCTTGTAAAAAGTGAATCATTTAAAGGCAATTGTCTGTTTATCTGCATGCCTTTAGTATGATAAAAAAAGAGTTTGATTTTAAAAAATTATCACAGTTCTCCAAGCTTTTCCCAATGTAGTTTGGTGACACTCCACACTGAACATGAAGCAGAGGTGAGAGCATGCGCAGAAATAAGATTATAGATGCTTATCTTAAAGGTAAAGACTTTACCTTTGTGTCATCTGGACCAGTTTCTTTAAGTGAGAAACGTTTTGTCCTCCATCCAGAGGACTTTGTCAGTCTGAGGCCTGCCAACCAGATCTGTCATAGGTAGCTTTCATTGCTGTGGAGGTTGGCTTGAAACAGCAGTGAAGGCTACATATGGGACGGATCTGGATGACAGGCCTTAGACTGATGAAGCGCTCTGGATGGGGGACAAAATATTTCTCACTAAAAGAAACTGGACACAGTTTAACAATTTTTATTGTTATCTACCTGGATTATTGACTTTATAACCCTATTTTAAGTACATTATATTCTTTATTTCAATATATATTTTTAGATGGACTAGTCTTTACTGTAAGGCCATCTCCAAACAGCTTCTTGTTCCTCTGACCATAGCTGCCAATATTATTTAATTGTTTTAGAAAGGTTCAAAGGACACAACCTCCCAGGATGTGGACGCAAGACTCAATCCAACCCCAGGTTCGTCAGAGACATGGCGTTGTAGATGGTAGAAAAAGAACCAAAGAAACTGTCCAAAACCACTGAAACTGAACTCCAATGGTCAAAATCATCATTTTATGATCTCAACATCCATCACATTTTGAATCATAATGGACTCTATAAGAAAAGACAGAGCAGGTTGGCACTATTTACAGAAAAACACACAAAATAGCCAGAAAAGAATTCACAAAAATGATGTAACATCCCCAAAATTTCTGAGACCAGTGAGATAAAATAAAGCTTTTTAGTTCCAGCTGCATTTTAATTTTAACTTTTGTGTGTGTGTGTGTGTGGAAACCAACAAACTGATCTGCAGCTGTATGTGGGCAAAGAAGACAAAAAACACCATGTGGGTTTCTTAAACATTCAAAGAAGAGATGAACTTTGGTCCAGTCATTTAAAAACTAAATTTTGAACAATCTTCCACTGTCGTCTTTACGGTCAATGTTCCACAGGGCTGTGACTGAAAAAGAAATAGTCGACATTGTAAATCAATTTAATAATAAACAGTCTGTACTGACTTACATGGGACTGACACGAAACTGGTAAAGCATGGAGGGAATTTCCAAACCAATAATTAGTGACGTGTCGTTTCAAATTTAAACACTTAAATTGAAATTCAAATTGGTTCATTCCCAAATAAAACGAAAAAAGCTAAAATGTTGCCATTAAACAAAAATGGGAACAAACATCTCTTCACCAACTGTCGACCGGTCTCACAGTTCTTTAAAATATTAGAAAAAATATTTAATAACAGACTGGAGACGTTCTTACATCAACATACATTAATCAATGAAAGTCAGCATGTCTTCAGATCAACAACGCAAACCATTTTAGAAACTGTAGATGAAATAACTGCTGCGATGGATAATAAGAAAATTGCTGTGGGAGTGTTGTTGGACATCAAGAAGACATTTGACACAGTCAATTAATTAATTGAACGCCATGGGATAAGAGGAGTGGCACTATGGGTTCAAAGCTTTTTGAATGGCAGACAGCAGTATGTGAAGTTGAGAGATGTTTGTTTTGGATGTTTAGTCATTGTTTGTGGGGTTCCTCAGGGGTTAGTCCTGGGTCCCAAACTGTTTATAATCTATGTAAATGATCTATGTATTGTACCTGAGATAATGAAACACATAATAG
>JARVGS010000548.1:20566181-20578206 GCA_031762315.1 Hypsolebias antenori
AAAAATCTAAAAAAAAAAAAAAAAGCTAAGTCTGGTCCTCTGGACATTCAAAAAAACAAAATGTCCAGAGGACCAGACAGCTTTTTTTTTTAGATTCACACAAAGATGTTGCTCACTACACTGAAAAAAGTGATTTTCATACGAGGCATAACCACATTGCAACTGTCTGTGTGTGTCTCCACAGGGCGATCCGCTTCCTCCGTCCCTGATTGACCTACTAAGAGACTCTCCCATTTCCTCTGTAGAAGACCTGGAGCTGCTGCTGCAACAAGAGTCAAGTGCAAATGGTACTAAGGACCAGCAGTCACACACACACACACAGAGTAAATCTGACTTGGAGGAGGTAAACATGTATGTGCAGAGCCCTGAAGTCAGAGGAATGCAGAATGAGTGTACCTGCCAAGCGATGAGTTTAATCAGACACTTAGATAACAGCCTGATGAGGGAGCGAGAGAGAGTAGCAGTAACCTTGTGGTTTAGACAGAGTGAAATGGGGAGGAGGGGGGTGGGTTCTTCCAGCACAAGGTCACTGCATTGTTCTCCTGCTCTGGATTTCTCCAAAGCTTTGAATTATGGATGTGTGTATTTATGTGTCAGAAGGAGACCAGCCCACAGCACGCTTCCTCAACCCTAGCAGAGTCCAAACAAACTTGTTCACACCCAGATCAGCAGGACATTAAAAAATTTATCACAGTCTTCCATACCTTAGAGGGTCCAAGTCACACATACATATATTAATAGACATGTCTTTGATCATTCCTTAATTCCATAATGCATAAATGAGAGGCTAAAATAACAGCAGAACAATCAGATGCTGGAAAACAGAAGTGACTCAAAATGACTCAGTTTTTGCGTTTTTGCAGTTTAAGCATTCATTTCAAATGAGGGAAAATGTGTTTTTTAAATTCTATTTATCTTTTTCTTATTGTTGTTTTACAATTCAGTGACTTGCTGAATGTGCGCACTGTGCATGTGCAATAACTGTGGTCATCTGTAAATTTCATTTTAATCATACATGCACAGTTTATCAAAGTTCATGCTCAATAACCCAGGTAATAAATTCAACAAAGTTCAGTCAAGTCATCTGGACTTTTTAATTATTATTATTATTATTATTATTATTATTATTATTATTATTATTTTGATTATTATTATTATTATTAGACGTTTCATCCTCCAGCCAAAGGACTTCATCAGTCCGAGGAGCCACAACAAACTCATTCTCACAAGCAGTGCACTCACATAGTGGACCAGTCAGTTTGATGGTGATAAGATGGTTTCTGGGGCCCGCCCTCTCCCCTGTCGACTCCTCTGAGGCAGCCATAGCCAAAGTGGTTCAAAACATCAAAGTTCATGCTCAGTAATCTAGATAAAAAATCCAGCAAAGTTCAGTCAGGTCATCTGGACGGTTTCATTTTTTTTTTCTTTTGAGACGTTTCTTCCTTCATCCAAAGGACTTCATCAGGCTATGATTGCTTCAGAGGAGTCGGCGGGGGAGAGGGCAGGCCCCAGAAACCATCTTATCACCATCAAGCTAATTGGGCCACTGTGTGCTGCTTGTGGGACTGAGTTTGTTGTGGTTCTTTGGTTCTTTGGTTGTGGTTCTTTGGATGAAGGACGAAACGTCTCAACAAAATAAGACACCATCCAGATGACATGACTGAACTTGGTTCCATACATGAATACATTTTTTCTCCAAACAATTATATTTGGTTGCATGTTTTGAAGTGAATTAGCAAACGTTACCATGCTAACAGGTAATAAACTTGGAACTATATCTTTAATCTTGCACCCATGCTTCATGAGAGAGGGGAAAAAATAAACACGTTTCCTGTATCTTTGAGAGTACATAAGTATCACGTTGCAGCATTGCAACAGTGTCATCATGAGAATTTATGTTTCTTGATAAGTGAGCGGTTTCAAAACCCAATAATTTACTGTTAATGAGTCTTCACTTTTTTTCGTTTGTTTTTCAGCTTTTTTTATTTTTTTATTTTTTGCATATTCTTTTTGCTGGCTAACTCTTTCTGAATACTTTGTGCTTTTATTTTAAGCCAAGTTATATATAAAAACATCTCGTTCAGGGAATGGTTGCTATACCTTTTGGTTTTTGTAACTTTTATACTTTAAATAAACAACATTTTACTTTCCATCCATCCTTTATCTTTACTTTTTCCTTTATGGATTATGGGAGTCTACTGGTGCCCATGTCCAGCAGTCACTGTGCGAGAGGCGAGGCACAGCCTGGACAAGTCCAAGTCCATCATAGGGCCACTCTCACTCACACCTAGGGACAATTTAGTTACCAATTACCAAACATGAATGTTTTGGGTCTGTGGGAGGAAACCGGAGAACTCAGAGAAAACCCACACATGCACGGAGAGAACATGCAACTCTGCCCAAAAAGATTCTCGTCCAAAAGGCGACAGCTCTTCCAACTGCGCCGCCGTAACACCACATATTTAAATTCAATTCAGTTTACAGGTATTTATATAGCGCCGCATCACAAGAAAGTTGTCTCAGGACACTTTACAGGAGCATTCACAAACATAGAAAAGCCAATTAGTAAAATTCTCTATCTAAGGAAATGTTACTTTATTTACAAAACATTTCCCCAATTGACATACATTAACATTTTTTCCATTTCTTCAAAAACTGATATTTTCCTTAAATCTACTTCACCTTTGTCTTCTTTAGTTTTTAATTTAGTTTTTAAGCCTTATGGGACTTTTAACTGGCTTTTTGCATCTTTTAGCTGCATTTGGCATCTTGCTTGTGTTTGACTCTTTTCTGCTTTTAGCTAGTGTTCTGCTTCTTTTAAGTTTTGGCTCCTTCAGTAAAGTCATTCAGCACTCAGAAGATGCAAACAAACTTTTATAGTACTTTTTTATGGTTTTTATTTCTACAATGTTTAAAAACTCTTTTTCTGCTGTTATATTTTATATTGACTGGACCAATTTAAATGTCCTCATCATGTTTTTTTATGTTTAAATTATATAATGCGTAAATGTCTTGCATTTATTTGCATTTTGATAGTAAGTCTTTTGTTAGTCCAGACAGAACAGGAATAAATGGATAAAAGAATATTTAAATGCAGATAAATGCACAGATAACATTCAAAGTTGCCTCCAAGAACAACATAGAACCATTTTCTTAAGCATCTAATTAAAGCTAACTGTCAAACAAGCAACACTTTTTTAATACAAAGCTGTACTGAAGATATAATTAGGACAAAGAGGCTAAAGCATGAAATGAGAGTATGTATGTGCACATGTATGAGCTATATTTAACACCTCTTATCTCTCCTCAGCTGTATTCTTGACACCCGCAAGACAAATTGTGGAAGAAAATAGCTGAATTGTTTTAGAGAGGTTTAAAAAAAATGGCTTCCTCTGTGCAGTGAACAATGAGCCTGGCTGAAAAGTTCCTGAATGGCCTCACACGTTTTACTCATTTTTCCTGCTCATTAAAGTAGTGTTGAAATGTTGCCTTGATTGAGATGAATAGTTTTGACTTATCCCTTTAATCTAAACTTTTTTCACCTTTCCTTTAGAAGATGAAGAGGATGAGCATGATACTCTTCCAAAACCGGCCCATGCCCGGTACGTCAGAAGTCTTGGTAGGTTAAGTCTATTCTTCACTTCATTACCCAACTTATGTCCTTTCTCATCTCTTTCTCTTTACTTATATCAGTTTTCTTTCTGTTTCTTAAAAGTTGAAGCACAGCCAGCTCAGCAGGCAGTCTGTAAAACTCGAACAGAGGTAATGGAAGTGACGAGATCCATGCTGGATCGCCGCAACGCCAACTTCATGCTGTGGCCGTCGTGTGTGGAGGTGCAGCGATGTTCAGGCTGCTGCAACACCAGGATGCTGCAGTGCGTCCCCACAGTGACCTCCACCAGATACCTGCAGGTAATTCAGCTGCTTTGAACACAGGGTTTTCACATCTACTATAATAAGAAATCATCTAAGAGGTCACAGATGCTTTATGTGACATTCAGTATTTATTTTTTATTTAACCAGGTAAGTCCTGCTAAGATACATGTAGCAGATTTCTTTAGCGAGGGAGGCCTGGGCCTGCAGCCTAGCATGCATGTTTTAGGATTGTGGGGGAAAAAAACAGAGTACCCAGAAAAAGTCCACGCTAACACGAGGAGAATATGGAAACGCCATACAGAAAGACCCCAAATGTAATCTAGGGATTGAACCCTGCACCTTCTTGTTGTGAGGCAACAGTTCTAATCACTGAGCCATCATGCTTCCTATTTAATACAGAAGTAAAACAGTTTGCCCTGAAAACAAAAACAACTGATTTGACATTTTGGTAAATAAACTGTTGAATCATACTTATCGAGCTATGACGGGAATGCCAAAGTTCATGATCAATAATCCAGGTAAAAAAAATCCAACAATGTTCAGTCAGGCCATCTGGACGGTGTCTTTTTTTTTTTTTTTTTTTGCTGAGACATTTCATACTTCATCCAACGGACTTCTTCCGTCCAAGGAGGCACAAACAAACTGGACTCCCACAAATACCACCCTCCCATAGTGGGGGGGGGGGGCAGTTTGCTGGTGATAAGATGGTTTCTGTGGCCCGCCCTCTCCCCCATCAGCTCCTCTGAGGCAGCCATAGCCAAAATGGTTCAAAACACCAACGTTCATGCTCAATAATCCAGGTAAAAAATCCAACAGTGTTCAATCAGGTCATCTGGACGGTTTCCTTTTTTTGCTGAGACCTATGGCAGGAATAAGTTCAAATAAGATTTTTTAAAAAACGTCTTTATTTATTTATTTATTTATTTATTTATTTATTTATTTATTTTGTTTGGGCCTTTGCACATTCTCTTAAATTTACAACTAATTCTCACTTTCTCTAGTCAGACTTACCGGTATTGCTAACCTAATATATTGTGACGTTTTGTAGAAACTAAAGATCATTTCCTAACTAGATTTTTATTGTGAATAATTTTAAAACATTTTGTTGTACTACATCCAGTCACCACTATCTTTATTATATACCAATAAAATAGTTTGATTTCTGCAAAAAACAGTGTAAAAACATCCTATTACTTTTTTTGCTTTAGGCGAGACTCTTTAACGTTTTCTCAAGAACCGTTGCTAAGTAATGAGAAGCAAATATTTACCCCTCCTTGCAGGGAAATAGTCTTGGTGCGCACTAATGTACCGGTAATGGCATTTTAATAGGTGATTAGTTCAGTCAGAGGTGCAGGGTGCTGACTTTATTATCACTGGACAAAAAGCATGTGCATTAATTCTTCAGTTCTTTATGAATGATGAGAGGGACTAGCTTTGTAATTCAGTAGTATAGTGAAAGTGAAGTTTTATTGTCTGTATGCATGCAGTGTTTCGAAATAATTTTGCATCTGAAACCTTTGATGCATGCTCAATAATCCAGGCAGATGAATCTAACAAGGTTGAGTCAAGTCTTCTGTACGAAGAAGAAGAATCCATCCAGAGAACCTGATTCAACCTTGTTATGAAAAGCTTTAAAAGAGCATTACTTTTCAGGTCACTTTGCTGTTTAAGGCTCTTTACTTATTTATTTTTCTATCACACAGAAGTATTTCAAAAGGACTATAAATAAGAACAGATAAAATGTTGGCATGACTTGCTGTTGATGCTGTTGATTCTATGATGAAATTTTCTTGAAACACTCAAAAATAGTCGTTTTTGTGAATTAATTTACTTATAAGTGCAATTTTGTATTCATATTGTTATCCTGTTGTCCAGTCTTGGTCCTCAAGCTGCACATTTTGCTTGGCTACCTGCTCCAACATACCTGATTCAAGGTTCAAGCTTCTTTATTATCATTCACATCACATGTGGTACATGAGGTGGAAGGAAATTGTGTACTCAAGGTCCCAGTTAGACCCGAAAACAGCAAAAATATAAAGTCTAAAAATAAACAGTATATAAGGATGTCTAAGATAAACACTAAACTAGTGTTGTAGTAGTCGAGACGGGTCTTGGTCTTGAGACTGGTCTCAAGACCGCTTTTTTGATGGTCTTGGTCTTAGACTCAACAGCTTTTGGTCTCTGTCTTGTCTCTGTCTCGGACATTGAGGACTCTGGATTTTATTTCAAGACCAGTCAAGCCCACAACTGTGGAAATATCACTAAATTGCCTGAATATTGTCCAGTTTATTTGTTAACATCTTTGTTTTATGTTCATATCCAAGTGATAATGTGACTTATTGCTAAATACATGTTTTTGTTAGTGCTGTCGTGCCCACCCCCTTTCACTCGCATGTAGTTCTGTACCAACAGAACAATACAGAAAACAGAACGGAACGTCGCAACCAGGGGTGAAAGTAAGCTGGTACCGTCTGGTACTGTGTACCACTATATAAGATTCTGCGCTGGTATGCAGTACCTGGAAGAGAGGGGAGTGGCTGTCTGCTGTAAAGCCCTATTCAGAACCAGTCACGAATAAAAGTTACATTTTTTTACACATTTGTTAAAACTGTTGCTATGTTGTGACAGTATAGTTAGTTTAAGACAGATAATCTGTGAAAAGTTTGAGCTCCAAGACTTGAGGTCTTCATCTTGACTTGGTCTCAGACCCCAAAAGTCTTGGTCTTGTCTCAGTCTCGGTACACTCTGGTCTTGGTCTGGACTTGGTCTCGGGTTAGGTGGTCTTGACTACAACACTGCACTAAACACTCATAATGTAAAATAATACAATATATTCAATGGTCAAATTACCACCTTGTTCTGCCAAAGACTGCTAATCACCCACTGAGTCAAATCAGGTGTGTTGGAGCAAAGAAACATCTAAAAGATGCAGGAAAGTGGCGCTCGAGGACCAGGATTGGACACTCCTGTCCTATATTAATCTTCATTAAAACAAAATCAGAGCATATCAGTCAGACTGTGTGTTCAAAGTGCCAAAGGCTTTTCTGTGTTTGAACTTTATAGTTATTGCAAGAGCATATTCCTGGTAAGACATATTGAATGACTCTGAAGGCTATGTATTTTTTGTACTTTGAGAACAGGTATCACAACATTTCCTTCCTCTAAACTTTAGAAGAGAGTCAAGTCTTGACAGGCAACCACTTGTTATTTGTTGTTTTCAGCCTGTTAGCTTTTTAATACACATGTTTCAATTTATAGTATGTTCGGAAAGGTCTTGATTTTATATTTCGTAATAAAGCACTTACACAATTATGTCATGACCTGAAATGAACGTTTTAACGTTTATGGCATTTCAACCTCTTTTTCCAGGTCATAAAGATGCAGTTCATAAACCGGAAACCCCACTATGAAACAGCCATCATCTCAGTGGAAGATCATGTCACATGTATGTGCCAAACCTCCTCCTCATCTTCATCTTCTTCAACCATCTCCATCCCTCGCTCACCAAATCAGAGCAACCCAAATCCTTTGCCTTCCCCTCCAATGAAGACGCCTCCATCCTCCTACATTCCTGTGTCCCCTCCCCGGCCCATTCACCCTGTCTCACCTAGGACCCACACCTCCAAGGCTGACCTGCATCGCCACGATGATCTGAAACACAACCAGCAGCATTACCATCAGCAGGAGCACGAGCCGACGGTGAGGCAGTGGCAGCAGGGCAGCTACACTCAGTTGGTGCGCTGGACGCAGCCTAGAGTGCATCAAGCCCCCACGCACGTGCAGACTAGTGTGCACCAGACAGAGACTGGGTCGCTCGGGTCGGTCAGCAGCTGGCCGTCCGAAGCAAAAGCAGAACACGTGGTGATGGGAAACGCACAGCAAGCGGGACATGGGAGCGGCTACGACAGGAGCCATGAGGAGACTGGAGGGGAGGAAGTGCACCATCGCGATCATGAACAGAGGCAGCAGCAGCTGCTACAGCACCAGCAGAGGCTGCAGCATCAGCATAACCAACAACCGCAGTATCCTCAGCAGCACAACTACAGAGGAGAGGAGGACCAGGAGCAGCACTGGCTCAACGCTCCCCAGTCTGACAGCGCCTCTCCATCTGCCGTCCTAACCCAGCCACTCAAACTCGAAGGAAACCCCACCCCTTTTCCATCCACAATTCAAAAAGACTCGGTGACCAACCAACAATTTACTGAGGTCACTAAAACCAAACTGACTGGGACTGAAAAGGCCAGTCAACAAGACGGGAACGAGAGGGAGGAAAGTGGGTCGGACATTAGTGGCGACTCGGTCAGGGCCGAACTGGCCAATCAGGGGAGGAGAACGGACTCTGAAGGTTCTTTAACCGAAGAGGAGAGAAGACAGAAACTTCTAGAGATGGTACAGGGTGAACCAGAAAAAACATCTCTTCTTCATCGTCAGCGCCATCATCGACATCAGCGTCACCATCGTCACCAACGGAGACCAAAGCCAACTAAAACAGGTACTGCCCAAATGTCTGAGAGGTCGAGTGTGACATTAGCTGGTCTTAAATGACGGCAGAGATCCAGTGGCAACTTAAAACAAACTGTTATGCTGTTAGTTGAAACCTAAGTCGGTTTGTGGATTTGTAACTAATCTCAGTGTATGTCAGACAGGAAGCAGCTAACTGTGTATGGACGACTGAATGACACAGCTTTTTCCTGCTGTTCTCTCTCTAACTGTTGGGATTTGTGCAGCCAGAGCTTCACATTGGTCTCAAACTTGTAGGTAACTTTAGTCTTTGTTCCCCAGCCTGTAAAACTAGCAGGTTCAGGTAGCCGACAACTGACCTCCACCATTGTTTACTCTACACTGGGCCCTTGAGCAAGGCCTTTAACCCCCGCCATCTGCTCCCCCGGGTGTCCTAGATAGCAGCTCTCTGCTCCACACAGAGGGCTGTGGTAGCTCGGTGGTCTGTGTTTGCGTCAGGAAGGGCATCCAGCATAAAAACCATTGTCTTTGTCTGAGTTTGTTCAATATGGCGACGCCGGAGGAAGGAAGCAGCCAAAAGAAGATCTTTTTTTTTGGTTTTGTTTTGCTTCTAAAGTGACTTTAAATTGAACAAAGACTGTACTTTCTTTTCTACTTGTTAATTGTTTTTTTTATTTTACTGCCACAGTTGAATACTAATGAAAATACCAGGATATTACTTGCCACAGTTTAAGTTGAAACTCTTTATCGACGTACAGGCAAAATTTTGACTACAAAGTCTGTAAACAAAATAACAACAAAGAAACATATGCTTTCTTCACAAATATATGCAACCAAATCTGCAACTAGAGTTTTGCTCAAGAAAAATAGTATTTATCTTAGCTTTAATTTTGTCTGGTTTAACATGATATATTAAGTTGTGTTGCTTTTGCTGGCCACCTTGAAAGGAGAGTGATCATGTTCCCTATGATTTGTATCAGAGTTTATTTGTTTCTCTGTTTTGTTAGCAACATATCTAACGAACTACTGGATAAATGTTAATTGATGTACATCTACAACTGATTAACCTTTGAAGTCAATCTGATTTAAGATGACTACCATATCTAATCAACTCAATCACTTTTGCAAATATTGCGCTAAAATTTAATGAGGTAGTAGCTGATAGTTCTCCCCAGTATATGCTGGAAGGGCCAGAAGATTGCACAGATTGTTTATTTTATTTTTTTACATTTACTGTTGGACTCAACCTTGTTTGTTTGTAAACAAAATATTTCATAAACACTGAAGACGTACATTTACAACTGATTAACGTTTTATAGTTAACCCAATTCATCATGGTCACCACAGCTAATTAGCCTCAGCAAATACCCATCCATCAATTATCTTTTACCCACTTCTTCTCTTTTGGGTTGCGGGTGGCACTGGTGCCCATTTCCAGCTGTCATTGTGTGAGCTGGGGTACACCAAGTCCATCACAGAAACACATAGAGCCAAACGAGACAAACAACCATCCACACTCTCACTCACACCTAGAGACAATTTAGAGTTATCAATCAGTCTAACATGCATGTCTTTGGTCTGTGGGAGGAAACCGGAGTACCCGGAGAAAACCCACGGATGCACGGAGAGAACATGCAAACTCCACCCAGAAAGGACTTCGGCTGGGATTTGATATGGCAACCTTCTCGTTGAGAGGCAACAGCTCTACCAACTGCACCACCGTGCTGTCCCTTAGCAAATACCATAATGGCCAAATTGTGTCAATTTTGACACAGTAAAATTTGAGCTTAACTTTGTTGTGGGAAGCTTTCCTTACACTTTGATTACTTCATAGCATCCAAGACTTTTGGCGAAACACTATTTTTTTAATGTTGGTTTCCTTAGGTTAAATGTATTTATATTTCAAAATGTATTTTGGGAAGAGCTTGAGTAGAGGCGACTGATGTCACATTTGTCTCTTTCAGCAATCTCTACCATAGCTCCGAGGACGGCGGCAGCTCATCAGACACCTCTCCGACCTCCTCGCCGCAGGCGAAAACACCGCAAACGCATGAGTAAAGCTGCTATGAGAGCTAAGCTACTGAAGGTGAGACAGAGGACATTTCTTTAGGAGAGAAAATTAATCAGATAAAGGAGGGACGATATCTCCATGTTTTCCTGTTTTTGTGGATGGTGTTGCTATGCAGAACAAAACAGACATTTGTTTAAAGGTATTCTCTCATTTTGGTAATGTCATAATTGTTTCCACTGCCTTCAAACACTTCTGTGCCAAGGATGAGTATTCTTTTAGTTTTTACATTTTTTTCTTCTGTTCAGCAAATTGTACTACACAGATTCTATAGCTAACAAAGTACTGACAAAATAGGTGCCACCTGAATTTCCTGATGCATGCTCAATAATCCAGGTAAATAAATCTAACAAGGTTGAGTCAGGTTCTCTGAACAGATTCTTTGTTGAAACGTTTCGTCTTTTATCCAAACGACTTCTTCAGTCTGAGGAGATGCAACAAACTCAGTCTTATAAGCAGCACCTTCTCATTGCGGATCAAGCAGTTTACTGGTGACAGACAAAACTAGTTGTTCACATGCAAAAGGAGGACCATCAGCTTAACGATTGATCGTTGGTACCCTGATGGCCGCTTGCTATTCACAGAGGGCTGAGTGATGCTCACAATAACAGCATTATTAGAGGGGGACAGGGGAGAGTTGGACACAGAGGACTTTGCCCCTGTTTAACGAGGGGTGAGTTTTCTTCACAAAGACGACTTCCTTTACTCCTCTCTCAAACCAGTGTTCCTCTCTATCAAAGTTGTACACATTTTCATCCCAGGCCCCTGATAATGTTGTTCTTTTGTGATGGCCATCCTTTTGGCCAGGCCAGAACTTTTTGGTCTACACTCATCTACAGGCCAGCAGTCACTCTTTCAGAGATACAAATGTGCAAATCTCTGACAGAAACGTTGGTTCATTGTGTCCAACTGTCGCCCTTTTTTGATGCTATTATTGCGAGTATCATTCAGTCCTCTTTGAATAGCAAGTGGCCATTGTGGCACAAATGTTGGGCCGTTAAGATGGTGGTTCTCCTTTTGTATGTGAACAACTAGTTTTGGCTGTCACCAGCAAATTAATTGATTCACTACTGGTGCTTTTCCACTGTCTCAACTCTCATCGATTTTGCACCACACCACACTAGTTAAGAGCCGGCCCACTGTTAATCCCCACCCCCTCTCCGCCCTTTTTGGTACCCCCTTGTTTGAGGTTTCAAGTGGACTGGTACGAGGTGCTGATTTTGACGTAAGCAGACAGCAGCCATTGATTGGCCAGAGGGGTTACTTCACTAGATGACCCACCCACCAAAACTACAAACTACATCTGAACCTCCATGTCCTCTTTGATCATGCTGATGAATGGCACTACAAGAAACAAGTGCATTTACAGAGATATATCCAAGATGACCGTGCAGCAAGGTTACATCTGGACTTATAAGCAGTGCTGGGATAAGATAAAAAAAAATTAAGCCCAGTTATAGGGTGATTAAGCACCATAATGGGCCGAGATGGTGTAGAGGCAGGGCAACCAGCTCAGGACCGGAAGGTCCCGGGTTCGATCCCTGGTCACTGCATACCTCGTTGTGTCCTTGGGCAAGACACTTAACCCCGAGTTGCTCCCGGTAGGACTGGCTGGCGCCT
>JARVGS010000548.1:20644942-20657191 GCA_031762315.1 Hypsolebias antenori
GCGTTCCCAGGCCAGCCGAGAAACATAGTCCCTCCAGCGTGTCCTGGGTCTTCCTCTGGGTCTCCTCCTGGTGGGACGTGCCCGGTACACCTCACCAGGGAGGCGTCCAGGAGGCATCCTAACCAGATGCACAAGCCACCTCAACTGGCTCCTCTCGATGTGGAGAAGCAGCGGCTCTACTCTGTGTCCCTCCCGGATGACCGAGCTTCTCACCCTATCTCCAAGACACCCTGCAGAGAAAACTCATTTCGGCTGCCTGTATCTGAGATCTGGTTCTTTCGGTCACAACTCAAAGCTCATGATCATAGATAGACTGGCAAATTGAGAGCTTCGCCTTTTGACTCAGCTCTTTCTTCACCACAACAGACCGGTACAGTGCCCGCTTCACTGCCAACTCTCACTGGGAACGAGCCCGACTTACTGCCGGCAATGCGGACCCAGCTCTGACACCGGTCGTACAGGGACCTCACAGCCTATATCGAAGGGCCTGGTACCCCATACCCCCAGAGTACCCCCCCCGACAGGGCTCCCCGAGGGACGTGGTCGAACGCCTTCTCCAAGTCCACAAAGCACATGTAGACTGATTGGGCAAACTCCCACACACCCTCCAGGACCCTGCTGAGGGTGTAGAGCTGGTCCAGTGTTCCACTTCCAGGACAAAAACCGCACTGCTCCTCCTGAATCCGAGGTTCGACTATCCGATGGACCCTCCTTACCAGGGAGGCTTAAGAGCGTGATCCCCCTGTAGTTGGAACACAATCTACGGTCCCCCATTTTGAATAGGGGGACCACCACCCCAGTCTGCCAATCCAGGGGAACTTCCCCCATGTCCACGCAATATTGCAGAGTCGTGCAAGCCAACACAACCCCACAACATCCAGAGCCTTAAGGAACTCTGGGCAAATCTCATCCACCCTTGGGGCCCTGCCATTGAGGAACTTTTTAACCACACTGGTGACCTCAGCACCAGAGATCGGAGAGCCCGACCCAAAGTCCCCAGATTCCGCTTCCTCTGTGGAAGATGTGCCGGTGGGATTGAGGAGGTCTTCGAAGTATTCTGCCCACCGACTCACGACATCCCGATTTGAGGTCAGCAGCACACCACCTCTACTATAAATAGTGTTGATGGCGTACTGCTTCCTACCCCCCTTAGATGCCGGATGGTGGACCAGAATCGCCTTGAAGCCATAAGGAAGTCATTCTCCATGGCCTCTCCGAACTTCTTCCATGCCCGAGTTTTTGCCTCAGCGACTACTCGAGCTGCATGCTGCTTGAACTGCTGGTATCCATCAGCTGCTTCCGGGGTCCCACATGCCAAAAAGGCCCGATAGGACTTCTTCTTGAACCTGACAGCATCCCTCACCGCTGGTGTCCACCACCGGGTTTGAGGGTTACCACCATGACAGGCACAGACAAAGCCACAGCTCAGATAAGCTGCCTCGACAGTAGAGGCGCAGAACAGGGCCCACTCAGACTCAATGTCCCCCACCTCCCCAGGAATGTGTTCAAAGCCCTCCCGGAGGTGGGAGTTAAAGCTCCGTCTCGTGGGAGACTCTGCCAGACGTTCCCAGCAGACCCTCACAACACATTTGGGTCTACCAGGTCTGGCCGGCATCCTCCCCCTCCATCGGAGCCAACTCACCACCAGGTAGTGGTCAGTTGACAGCCCCGCCCCTCTCTTCACCCGATTTTCCAAGACATGCGGCCGCAGATCAGATGAGACGACAACAAAGTCAATCATCGAACTGCGACCTAGGGTGTCCTGGTGCCAAAAGCACATATGGACACCCTTATGCTTGAACATGGTGTAAGTTATGGACAATCCATGACAATCACAGAAGTCCAATAACAGAACACCACTCGGGTTCAGATCAAGGGGGCCGTTCCTCCCAACCACACCCCTAAATCATTTAAAATAATTTAGTTTGAATCGAAATCCCATGCCGATCATGCGGCTCAACATCAATCAGCCAATTTTATCGTGTCTTACGTTGAAAAACCGCGAAAAAAATGAGTAAGTGAAAGTTGAACCGTGAAGTAATGAGGAACTACTGTATATGTATCCTGCTATTGAAGTAATCCTGGTAGTATCCTTTTTTAATTGGAGGATAAGATCTTTCCCCATGTTTGGGGAAACAGAATGAGACTTTTACACAATTAAATAGTTTTTCCTAAAAAATGACCTAACTGAAATCGCAAACTCTTCATGTATTATTATCAGTTAAGTATCTCTGTTTTGCACAAAATCATTTTCTCTTTTCCTACATGCTCTCTGCTCATTTTAGCGTACGTCTCCCTCTCCTGTTTTTCACTGCTTTGCGATATTAAATCTTTAAGCCAGGGTCTCATCCATCCGACTCCAGGGCACCATGGGCCTGATCGCAGAGAAACAATAACGAGAAGATAAGCAATGGAAATGAGCAGTTTATGAGTAGAGGAGAGGAAATGGGTGGGGTGGGGGAATCACAGCACTCACTTATCTAAATTGGCAAATAATGAGAGATGAGGAGAGAGGCTTACTGAGAAGAGTAAAAGAAAAATAACATAGTGTAATGAATCAATGCATCTGGTGATGTACAGAAGACGATGAGGAGAAAGATGAAGGTCCTAAAGGAACTAATGCAATTAATGTTGATGATCGGCGAGTACCGCAGTGAGCAACAACAAAACCTGCTAGCGCACCAGGTGAACATGTCGATTAGCAGACTTTTACCTGTTCTCAGTTGCTGTGAAATTTTATTGCGGCCTCACGTATAAAATAATGAAGGAATAAAAGGCCTAAGGAGTGCACAGCTGAAGGTCGGCTATCAGTTGGCTTCATAACACTTTGTATCTCCGAAGCTTGTTTTAATGAGAGAAGAAAAAAAAACACATTAGTTTAAATTCCTACTACTGAGCCTGCAGCACAAGATTCATGAGGTTTGAAGCTCATAAAGATTTACCTGTAAACAAAAATACACAGAAATTGTATATCTCCTTTAACTGTTGGTTTTCATTAAATATTTTATCATCACGTATTTGGAAGGTGCTGTAATTTGCCCACAGGCGTGAGGCTGTGAACAATATTAACAGCTAAACAAGCATCTGCTTTTATCAGCTCTGTTGCCGTTTCCCCACATGAGTGTAAATGCAATAAAAGCATGAAATGAAACACAGCCTTTAAAAATTTCCCCTTTGTTTCTGTAAAACTGGCTCAAATACTAGAGAAACAAAAGCAACAGTTGAATGAAGGTTTACCTCATGCGAGACAGCAGGTCCTTGTGTGTTGGTTGGATGTTGAGATCCTCTTGTACGCACACATCTCTGTGTATTGGAAGAGGAAATGTTTCCTTTAGATGACATGAGTTTCTACAACTCTAATTAAGTTGACAGCAAGAATGTTTTTATGGTGTTTACTACACACACACAAAAAAAATTCCTGGCACCAGAGCCACTAACAAACGAGCTCAATTAGGTTCTACAGTCAGGCAAGAGTTTTCTGTTTGATATCCTCACAATTATTATAATGTCATGTTAAAGATATGGTTCACATCTTTTTAAGTGGAATTTGTGAAAAGGTTAGAAACAATAAATATCTTATCTGCTGTAAATAGCTCTTTGAACATCCTCAGTCTGGACAAACAGGGTTTCTTTTGACTACCGTAATTTCTGGACTATAAGCCACTACTTTTTTCACACGCTTTGAACCCTGCAGCTTATACAGTGCTGCAGCTAATTTATGGATTTTTATTTTTATTTAGTTATTTATTTGACAAGCTAATGAGCTTCATGCCACCAAAACATTTAGTCTTGTCACAGCCGGGTGCTCACAGAGCTGCCCAATACACATCTCTCTTGGGATTGGGTCCTCCTGACTCAATGAGACTACCTGTATAAATAAAGCTTAAAAAATCTGACCAATGAAATTATTGAACAGATCACAGTGGACCAATGAAACAGGGAGGGCATGCGCAAAGCAACTTTTGCTCAAGTCTGCTAGTTGATCCTGACGGCAGAGCAGTGTAGAAATATACTGCAGGAGGAAGATGACTATAGCAATCAATGACTTCCTGGTAGGCTACTTCTTTTTTTTTTTTTACCAGCTGTTTTACAGGCATTGTTAAAAAAAAATACATTTACTCTAAGTATTTGTGTATGCTACTGGCACATATTTAATTAAATCTTTTAAAAAAATCTCTGTGTAAATATCTCATGTTACAACAAGGACACCTGCGGCGTATACACAACGAGGCCTACATATGTACAAAATTATTATTATTATTTTAATTTAGAAGGCGCGGCTTACATTCAGGTGCGCTCAATAGCCTGGAAATTACGGTAGATTGATGAGCTAATTTAGTTTGAGAGGAGTCAAGCCTAAAGTGAATTACAGCTGCCTTGAACAAACCTTTTTTTTTTCAATCAACATATTTTATGTGGATGTTATTCTATGGACATTTACACAACTGTCAGTTTTGCATTACACAGGTATTCTGGCAGAAATATTGTTATATTGCTACAGGAAGTGTCCTAAGTTGCACAGAAAATTCAGTTTTAACTGCTGCTGTAAATTTTTGCATTCAGTTTAATATTCTTATGTTGGGAAACTGTGCATTGTAGAGGTTGCAAAATTGTAACTGCTATGAAACTTTTCAAACTGGAGGTGTTTTTTTAGACGGCAGCAATCTACTTTGGTGTAGCTCTGCTCAGAGTAGCAGTTAGCTCATCAATATGGTCAGGATTAAATTACGGTAGTTTTATCCAAACTGAGGTGATTTGAAGTGTTATTTATAGCAGATGGGATAATCATTGTTCGTAAGGTTTCCACAAAATAATTTTTAAAAGATCTGAATTATCTCTACAGTTAAGGATGCATTGATCCCACTTTTTTTTTTCCAAACCAAATTCAAATGCTTGCATTTGGGTACTTGTTGATAACATGTACAGTATATGTGCCAATAAATGCCATTACACTCCTTACAAGTACAGTATGTTTAAACTGTGTTTTGAAAAGAAGAGTAGCTAATTTTCATGTTAACTCCATTCAAAGCAGGGCAGCAATAGTCTATTCCAAAAGTGGTAAAATCATTGGAAAGCTTGTGCTCAGATATGCGCTCTCAGGACATCATTACATGCAGTGCCCCCTCAATGCAGACTAAACTAGGCAAAAGGACCTTCTCCTACTCCGCTCCTGTTTCCTGGAATAACTTACAAAAAGATCTGAAGCTCTCGACCTTGACCTCTCTAAGTGGCTTCAAACATCTGCAAAGTTCATGGGAAAAACCAATGCAGACATGTTCCTGTTTTTAGTTCTCTACATTGTCTTTCAATCTAGCTGTTTTTTGGTACATTTTTATACCATTTCATTTTCACTTGTAATTCTCAATTTGAATGCAGACTTTATGATTGTCTATTATTGTCTTTGTTGTCCACTGTTGTCATCACTCTGTTAAAATCATGGTCTTTCTTGTAAATGAGTCCCTGAGGCTCAATGAGACTAACCTGTATAAATAAATGTTGAATGAAAAATAAAAACTGCTACCAAATGGAAGGATTAGGACACTCGTCCATCCATTCAAACCTGCTTCTTCCTTTCCGGGTCGTGGGACAGCTGGTGTCTATCTCCAGCACTTACTGTCCAGAAGGTGAGGAACTCCCAGGACAGGTTCATCACAGGGACAGGATCAAGACAGCCAACTAAAAGTTTTTTTTTTTTTTTAAACCCTTCATGTGACTAACATTTCTCTTCTTTTCCCACCTGGATAAACTGAGAGGTGAACATCATGCTGCTGAAGGATGCTTTGGAATTGGAAACTTTTTACTATGCGTATGAGTACACATGCATGGTATATCAGTCCAGTTACCAATACTAGTATCAGTGCATCTCTAGCTTTGTGTACAAATATCTCATTTCACACAGAGCAAGCTTGAAACACAAAAAACCTGTTTGCTCACTGATGCCAAACAGACCTGGTTTCAACTCCAGATGGGGTGAGCAGTGAGCAGCGTAGGCAGCTGTACGTGTGGCCTCCACCTTCACCTTCTGAGTCACTCTCTGGAAGGGGTTTGATGATCTTCACAAAGGATTCTGGGAAAATACCTGTTTGATTGTTCACTGTACCCTGAAGAAAAGAAAGAGACACAAGCATGTGATGTGAGATGTCTCAAAAGATGGAGGGATAAAGAACCAGTGATGAAATGAATCAGAGAAACAACAGCAAAAGGTTTTCTGCAAGAATTTGGCAGGAGATATTCAGCTGATGTTGGAGCCACTCAACACAATCATACAACTATTTTAGAACCACTATAATGCTGAGTGTGCTAGTCTACTGAATTAATAATAATAATAATAATAATAATATCAATTAAAATGTGCAAAAGTTTTGAAACGTTTAATCAGGAACAATTCATGAATAAAAATCAAACAGGTATTTCAGGTTAAAATGAACAAAACATTGACGATAACATCCAAAGTGTCCTGAAAAGACATGAATTTCATAACACAGTCAAATAAATTACATTTAATTTTGGCTGTGGGAAATAATGCTGCAAGCTGCAAGTCTGGGGCACTGATGCTAGAAGAATAATATAAAATGTTATAAAACTATTCGGTTTTTGGGAAAAAAAAAACTGTGAAAAAGTACTCTTGATATTGATATTGTTTTCATTCATTCTGACTAAATTAAAAAAAAAAAAAAAAAAAAAAAAAAAAAGAACATTACCATTTTAACCAATTACATGGTAGCAGTGTAGAAGTAGCTGTACGGCATGCTGTTATATCATGTAATAGGTAAATGTGGCTTTACATAATGATAAATTCAAAAAAAGTTCAAGACAAAAACAACTGGACTTTATTTATTACAATTTATACTTTCTTGTTTTGTTTTTTTGTTGTTGTTTTTTTTACTTTTTTGAATTGACCATGTCCTGGATGACTGAGAATCTTCACCAGCTATTAATGACTCAATCGGCCTGCCATATTCCCCCACCTTCGTTCTGCTTGGAGCAACCGTCAAATCAGCTTCATTTCATTGCACCGTCCCGGTGAAATGCAGCTGATATGACCATTAAAGTGCATTTATTAAGTAAAAGTTCAACTGAGACACACATTTGCTATGATTTGAGCAAATAAATAATTGTTTTAGGTGCTTTTCTTGTTAAATTTTGAACAAACGATCAGCGTCCATCCTTCCTTTTTTTCCTCCCTCTGCACAATCCCAGAGCACCGAGGCAGCTAATACAGCTGATTTGACAATTAAAGTCATTTTATTAAGCCAACATTAGACTGAGACACACCTTTACTATAATTTCGAGCAAACAAATAATTGTTTTTAAGCGTTTATCTTGTTAAATTTCGAAGATATGCAGAGGCTTGTCCCTCTGTGGGTGCCCACTGCTTCTGCAAATCGGGTTTTTAAATACAGATGATTTGACCGTTAAAGTGCATTTATTAGGTAAGCGTTAGACTGAGACACACCTTTACTATAATTTTGAGAACACAAAAACTTATTTTTAGGTGTTAATCTTGTTAAATTTGTGTTAAAATCCTCCAGTACATGCGTCTGCGACCGCCAATTGGCAGACCATCGATTTTTGGCACAACACCGGCCCACATTTCTGGGTTCGGCCCACATGACCAGGTTGTCAGCGGTGACGCGCAACAAACGCGATGCATCAGCGGTGACGCATAATAGATATGATGTATACAGTGAAGCGACATAATTATGGATTTTTCCACTTTTTTTAGAAATATTTGGACTGATGCGACTTATAGGATGGTGTGACAGGTACGGCGGAAAATAGGGTAATCAACATTCTTTACCTTTTCACAGAACTCCACTTCAAAAGATCCGGACTATCCCTTTATTAAGTACTTAGAAGACTCTCTTAACTTCCTCAGACTTGACAAAGCTGCAACTTTAAAGCTGCTCAATCTATTTGTCTTCATTTCTAAACTCTTAAGTAGCACCAACACAGAGCCTGAATTCTTGTGCCTGTAAAACCATGGAAAGGTTCTTAGTTTATCATTTTTACTCAGTTGCTTCATTTTAATTTAGCTTTTAAACAACTTGCTGGTTCACCAGTGTGATAGTTGGATTTGTTGTGTTTTCCACCCACAGGTGCTTCATCCATGAGGTTAAAAGCACCCAGTCAACATTTAACAAGTTTTATGTTTTGCATTAACCTCAACCACCCCTAACAAAATAGTCTTTTAATCCTGGTGCGTTATAGCAAAAAACACTATTTTGCATGAGGATTAATAGACTGTTTAATACATTTTGGATCTCTTTACAAAGCCCGAGGCAGGTTAAGTGCATCCTCCTCGTGCATGTTGATTCTCATTCTCTCCCACATCAGCTTCTGTCTTTTCTCTTTCTCTCCCACTCACTTTTTCCCAGAATTTCTCACACGTTGTCTTAAAACTTTATACATTTTGAGATTAAAAAAAAATGTTGTATGACTATACATAGGCAGAGACAAAGCAGAATTTCACTCCTTCAAATATTTGCCAAACTCATTATTTCAGTGTTGCTTTATAAAGTTGAGCAACTAATTAAAATGTGTGATTTTGGACAGCATGTGCAGTGAGCAGTCAGATCTGTTCTTAATCTTTATTTTAAATGGTTTTTTTTTTATTCTTGCCTTTCTAGTTGGAGTCTATTTCATATTTTTATCCCTTACCCAGAATAAAAGGGGATAATATTTGTTCTTCCTATACAACATGTATACTTAGTGTGAGGTCATTTCAGAGATTTACATCAAAGTAAGAGGATTTTATTGTAGGCCATGTTGAAAAACTCAAGTGTAGTTTTAGGTGAGTCAGACATCACAGCCTCAGGACAATTTGTTCAAAGTAGCTGTGGCTCAAAAGATGAAGAGGCCATTCTCAAATTCAAGCATAGGTGGGTTCTTGTGTACTTGTGTAAAAAACTGAAGCCCACATTGACCTTACATATTTTTCCAATGTGTAGCACTGCCTGAAAAGTACTACATGTACAAAGTAAAGTATATGTTAAAAAAAAGTAAATTAAATAAATAAAACCTTGTTAAGGCTGTGTCTAAAATACCTTGTAAAACCTAAACAATGTTAAAGATGATATATCAATGTATGTGGATTATTTACTATTTACTTACCCTGCAACTAATATAATAATATTGAAAACATATGTGGTACATAAAAACTGAAGACCAATGTAATATTATTGGCTAGATGACAAACAATAACTCAACATTAAATTATGAATGCTTATTGTTCACTGTTGTTTTATGCCTGTAATGAATTATGAAGGTATATTTTAAACCTTGTGAATGACACTATTCACAACTTCACACAACATTATAAAATCTGCTAGAGATCAAAGTATGTGTTGAGGATGCTTCTCTGCTACTATCACTACTTTCTATTACTTTTCTTCTTCTTTCAGCTGTTCCCTCTTCAGGGTCGACACAGCGAGTCATCCTCCTCCATCTCACTCTGTCCTCACTCCATCTACCTCCATGTCCTCTCTAACTGCAGCCATATATCTCTGTCTTTTTCCAGGCAGCTGCATTTCTAACATCCTTCTACCAGTATACCCATTGTCCCTCCTCTGGACATGTCCAAACCATCTCCGTCTGTCCTCTCTAACTTTATCTCCCAGTTGTTCAACATGTGCTGTACCTCTGATGATCTCATTCCTGATCTTATCCATCCTTGTCACTCCTAAGGAGAATCTTATTTTCATTTCTGCCACATCCAGTTTTTTTCTCCTGTCTTTTTGGCAGTGCCACAGTCTCCAGACCATACAACATAGCAGGTCTCACCACTGTCTTGTAAACCTAAATAGTCTCAGCTCTCTTGTCCTTTTCATTTACATCTTCAACATTTTGGACATCTTCAGCTGCAAGTTTGTGTTTAAATCACAATATGGCAGTTTCATAAATGGTAGGAAGAAGTTTGACTGGTTTTTCTGTGGCATGGAGATGGTTTTCTAGACTCAGACTCAAGAAAACTGGAACTTAGTTTTTTTACGACACCATGCCTTCGGTTTCCACTGTTATTCTGTACTTTCTTTTCATTGATGTGTTTGGAAAAAATATGCTCCCTGACGTCGTAATGGGAATTTTGGTAACGAGTTTTGGCTCAGTCCAAAGAAGAAGATGTTAAAAGTCCACTTTTTTTTAACAAAGCCCAACAATGTCACTGCTCCTGAAGATAGCCCTGGGACCAACAATGTGAGCACAAATGTTTAAAGCCCCCATCTGAGCCAAGAGATACCAATCCAGACAAAAGATTCCTGTGGATGATCTGGCCAGTGCTGGAACGGTGCAAGTTAACACGAGGACTGAGTGTTCGGATTTTGCCATTTCATTGGCTCTCACAAACTGTATGACATTGTGGTTGTAGTCTGCATTGTACTTTGTAATAAGCTGTGTCACTGGTACCTTCAAGAGATCAGCCATTCAACCTGACAGCATGGAGCGATCCATCACTTCCCCCACATGTTCAGAACTGGCTTCATTGCAGAAATAAATAATAATAATAATAATAATATAAACTTTATTATCATTCAGAATTGTACAGTGCACCATACAAAACTGAATGAAATTTGATTTCATGTCTTCACAGCAGTGTAGAAGTATATAATTTACCAAAAAAAAAAAAAGATAGACTTTGGTGTGTTTGCTGTTGTGGTCGCTTCATTAGTGACCTGAGTTCAGCAGTTTGATATAACTTGTGGGATGAAACTGTTGCAGAACCTGGTGATTCTGATCCTCAGGCTGTGGTACATGCTACCAGAGGTCAACAGAGTAAACAGTCCATATTGTGGGTGTGAGTTGTCTCTTTTGGTTTTATTTGCTCCGTTCAGACAGCATCTAAGACCAATGTCCTGGATGGATGTGAGGTGTGTCTTAATCTTCTCCGACGTTCTCACCTCAAATCCTTCCAGTCTGCAGCCGGGCAGCTTCCTTCCCAAGCTGAGATGTAGCTGGTCATGATGCTCTCAGTGGTTCCTCTGTAGAATGTGGTGAGGGCATGGGGTGGGAGGTGTGCACTCTTCAGCCTGTGGAAGAAGTGCAGATGCTGCTGGGCTTTCTTCACTAGGGACCCAGAGTTTCTTGACCAAGACAGCTGATTGGTTATGTGCACCCCCAGGAACCTGGTGCTCTCCGCCACTTCCACCTCTGTGTTATTTATGAGCAGCTTCATGTGATGTTGTTTTGTTTCCCTGAAGTCAATAATGAGCTCTTTGGTTTTGTAGATATTCAGAACCAGTTTTTTTCCCCTACACCAGTTCATAAGGTGTGCCACCTCTTACCAGTTTGCCTGATCCTTGTTGTTGCTAATCAGGCCCACAACCGTGGCATTGTCTGCACACTTGATGATGTAGTTGGTCTCAGACCTGGCAATACAGTCGAAGGTCACCAGGGTAAAGAGAAGCAGACTCAGAACATAGCCCTGGGGGACACCAATGCTCAGAATGATAACAGAGGAGGTGCTCCTTTCCACTTGTACTGACTGTGGTCTCTCAGAGAGGAAGTCGAGGATCCAATTTCTGAAGGGGGTGTTGAAGCCTAGTGGAGACAGTTTACTGGCAAGGTGCTGTGGGATGATTGTGTCCAGAACCAGATGGTCAATAAGATCTTTGCTTCAGGTCCAGTTTTCCAAACTGACCTTTACTGCAGGTGTCTGTGGTCACATCTCTAACTTCTTTGTCATTGTGGAGCAGATTCTGACACATCCCTTCAGTTCCCTTTCTCACTGAATGGGACATTCTCCTGACTACAAACAAAAATCACACTTTGGGTAAATTCTTTAGCTGCTGAATTCTGGTGACTCTTGGAGCTTTTACTTTGGTACTTTTCAAATGTGGATTTTTTTTTTTTTTTTTTTTTTTTTACAAAAAGTTTTAATTAGGTTTTTTTGTTGTTGAGGTTTTAAGAAAAGTGTCAAGTACCACTGATTGAAAGTGTCACAGCTAATTACTGATCGGGGTCAGTATGTGTAGGTGGAGCTTTTCAAATATGAAAAAAAAAAAAAAAAAGAACACAAGCCAAAGCAACACCCAAATAAACATTCTGGCTTTAATTTTAACCCTTGTATTGTTCTTTAACTTTATGACTATTAATGTTCCTAAAATAAATCAACCACATTACATAATAGCTTGAAAATACAGTATTTAAAGTAGTCCCTCATTTATTGCGGGTATCCATATTCTGAAGCCCTGTGATAAGTGAAAAACACAAAGTAGGAATAGTAGTACAAGTAGTAAGTTGTAGCTTATTTTA
>JARVGS010000548.1:20732057-20754225 GCA_031762315.1 Hypsolebias antenori
CAGAGGACCAGACTTAGCTTTTTTTTTTTTTTTTTTAGATTTTTCTACCTGGATTATTGAGCATGCATCAGGGTATCTTCTGATTTTGTTTTCTCTTTCTCAATTGTATAAATCTGACTGTTGACTGTGTTGTGGAAAATAATGTATTATAGTGTTCATATGTCATATCATTGAATAAAAACTGGAACAATTCTCTTGAGATTGTTCAGCTGTTACAAAAAGAAGAGTTGCGTGTTTGTGAGCACTTGTTTGCTGAGCATTTGAAGTGTCAGTTATTTTGGAGGTCACAAGCTCCCGACTTTCATTCTCCATTTGGCCCATCTGCCCTGCATCAGAAAGGTATGTGTATCCTCTTGGGGGTTCTGATGTCCCAGTCTGGCCCTCTTTGCCTGTACATGTTTGACTTGGTCTTTTGCTTGTGTGGCCATGTGTGAGTACGAATGTGGGTGTGTGTGCATCTGCAGCAGTATTGATTCCCCTCTATTCTTATAATGAAGTGGAACTACCGCTCTATTACGAACTGCCCCGCTATTGGTTGGAGGTAATATGAAATTAGCTAGCATGCCGTGAGCCTGTCAGTATTGATTTCACCACCCAGATTACTTGTTACAAAAGAATGGAGCTGTCTGTGGCATAATTGAACACGTTAACTCCTTGTCTCATGAAGTGTAGGTCTGTATTGATTGTTACAGCCATTTTTGTGATGTGCTGTGAGAAAGTAAGTTGTATGAGTGTTAACTGTGAAGAGGTGCTGATGCTTTTTTTTTTCCTTTCCCATCCCTGCTTGTGTCATCATGGCAAAAAAAAAAAAAAAAAAGACGTGTTCCATTAGCTCAACTAAACACATGTCCAATTTTTCCCTCCTTATTTCATTTTAAAATTGCTGGAGTCTAGCTTTCATTTTATTACCATGATGTCAGAGTTTGACAGATTCATTGTGTTTTATTGTGGGTGAAATGTTTGCAACTGGAGCATTTTTTTTTCTTGAGAATCAGCAATGAATTATATTATGTGTTTGCAGATGACTTTCTCTCTTACTTCTTTTGCTCTCCTAATGAAGTGGAATGTGCTGGCCCTGTCTAATCGCACGTGGTAGATTGGTGCATTGGAAAGTAAGTTCCCCCAAGGTAACAACTGCCTTTGTCCAATAATTAAGCCTCCTCATGAAAAAAAAAAAAAGTTCAATAATTTACACACTCTAAAGGCAGCTGGAACATCGTGTTCACACAGAGAAAATATAATCTCAGTGGCATACGACGTCAAATCAAAAAGGATGGCCATGGCTTACATGAATAACCAGGTACACCTCCCCATTGCAGCATAATGAGCTTTTATTCTGTTAACCTTAAGCAGCTGAGTCAAGCTGTGTGTTTTATGAAGCCTCCAGTGAGAGCATAAACTACATACTTATCTTGGGTAATTGGAAAGTAAAGCTCAGTCAACAGTAAAAAGGGATAGTTTATTGAGACATATTTCCCATAATTATTTATTCAGGAGCTGATCACAGTATGATGCGTCTTTGATGGGATATTGTCCAAAGTAGGGTGTTATGAATTATTCGACGAGGAAATTACACTGTTGTTCCTAAAGCAGACAAGGTAGAAGCAGTGTTTCCCACTCCATCAGGGTGAGGGGTTAATGAAATGCTCCTCCACATGCTGATTTCCCGCATTCCACTTCTGAGTGATAAGTAGCTAACCAACGAAGCCTGTAATTACAATCTTAAAGAAAACCGGCTTGATCTGTATATAAATCTCACCATCCAATTACAAGATGTAATAATTCTGCACTCAGGCTGGTAATGAGGTCTAATACTAGTGCACGTGATAATCCCCTCTGGATGTGGGCTTGATCAGATGTTGGCTTTGTAATTAGACTGGCAGAAAATCATTATTTCGTGTTCGGAAAAAAATGAGGTTGCTGGGAAGTTAATTTTCTCTCGATTCTCTGAAGCGTAGACAAGAATTTAATGATTTAATCATGATTGTTAGCTATTTTGCAATCAATTTGTAATGATTGTGTCACAACAGAAGCGTTCAGGGAGATGTGCCTGTAACGACTGTAGGTGTCACTGATATGGCATGACTCGTCCAATAGATCTATATGGTGTAGAGTTGCTGAGTTCTTTTCATTTTTTTATTCATTCAGTATTTTTTTTTGTATTTGTTTATTTGTTTAGTGTTGTACTTTTATTTTCAGTGAATGCCAAAAAAAAAAAAAAAAAAAAAAGAAAGACAAAGCAGACCAGTCTTTTAAAAAAAAAACATTAATTTACCTGCATAAATACAATAATACATACAACAGGAAATGTTGCATCTAAAAGTTGAATGTAATCAACAAATTAATTCAACATTTATTTAGGCAGGTTAATCCCATTGAGTCTTGAGGACTCGTTTCCAATAGAGACCTGGTTTCAACAAGGAATGATGACAACAGCAACAACAATAGACAATCATAAGAAAGGCATACAGATTTTTTTTTTTTTAACAAGTTAAAAAAAGATGTCAAAGTAGCAAAACAGATAGATTATAAGGAAAATGTAGAAAGCTAAAAACAGGAACATGTCTGCAGTGGTTCCCGCCAGGAGTCCAACAGATCCTTAAAGCCATTTAGAGAGGTCAAGGTCGAGAGCTTCAGCTCTTTCAAATGATCTCAAATGAACACGTTTACAACTGAAATCAAATATGTTTGAAAACAAAATGATGGTAATAGGTGATTTAAAGTAGAATTGTAGAGACCATCAAGAATAAATAAGGATTTCCCAAGTACTTAATATGATAATTAGACTTTTGTTGAAAATAAACATTTTTTTTAAACTAACAAATTACCAAATGTTTGCAATTTTTTTTATTTTTATTTTTGGCTGCCATCCACCACAATGATTATGTTGTTTACCGGTATTCATAATAATTAGGAAGCATTTGTATACATTTACATTTATATTGTTTCCTTTTTTTATGTTGGCTAATTTAAATCCAATTAGCTAAATATATTAATATTTAACACTCCAAAACATACTGTACATTCCAAAACAGTTTTAACTCCAGAAATATATTTTTGCATATTTAGTTATGTAATTATTTTCCTATTTAGTCAGCCCAATAACAATTTTATTTTTTTTTTATTTTATTTTTTTGGTGAAATAATTGACTTTTTTTTTTCTTCCCAGAGATAATGCGTTTCCTAAGATGAAAATCTATATACCTTGATATTGCTCATGGGGATTTATATTTGCAATATATCTTATGCATCATTTAGATGACAAAACAAATAAAACAATCAGTTACCCTGAAACCAGCAGTCTTGAAAAGGATTAAATATTCATATGGGAGTAGAAGCCAATAAGAGATATGATGTTTGCAAACTATCCAAATAGTTTTAACAGCCCCTTACAATGAACTTTGGGAACTGTCACAGATGCTTGAGAGTGGTTATTTGTTGTTGTTGGTTTTTTCCCCTCCTCATTTTTTTCAATTCAATTCAACCTTTATTTAGACAGATAAATAGCATTGAGCCTCAAAGACTCATTTACAAATGAGACCTGTTTAGAAAGACAAAAAAAAAAAAAATCTTCAAATTTTCCTCCTCAGATGAAGAGAGAAACACTCCTTTGCTGTTCCTGCTGCTCAGGACAGGAGGAGGGTTTTCTTTCTTCACAAGACAAGTGGTAGTCTCTTTACGTCAGGGGTGCTCACACTTTTTCAACATGCGAGCTACTTATAAAACAACCAAGTCAAAATGATCTACCCAATACAAAAATGCATCTACGTCACCAATCAGAAAAACGTTTTTTGAAACAAACAATATAACTCATCATTCCTTATAAAATATTTGTCCTACACAACTAAAAACATACATGCATATATTTCAAAATATTTTTATTTTATAATTTCATTTTTATATATATTTTTTTCTTTTAAGTCTTCAATGTAAAATGGTGAATAGCTCCAGAAGTACCAGTGGGGCGGCGCCCTAGCGCCCCCTATTGGCCGGCCACCCCTGTTGAAGTGTGTAATTAGCGCCTAAAAAGACATTTTATCACAAAAAAGATGCAGTATTAATCCAAGTGGTTCATCTAGTTATCTTTACTCAATTCCTGCATGTTGTACCTTGTTTGAAAGCTTGTAACCTCTAGTTGCAGGTAAACAGAGTCTGGTCTTTGAGAACAGATTTGGACATGAAGCAGTCTGGAGATAAAGTTTGGTGCTGTGGCTGAAAGCACAAATCTGAGCGTGGAGGATTTGAGCTGAAAAATGTCAAAAATCTGGACTCGGGACGGTCTGGAAACCCAGAAAAGTGTCAAGCTGCGGACCAGGGCTCAAATTTTGCCTGAAATATTTGCAAATCAAAGTCCAAAGTTTACCCAGGCTGGGGAAGTCAGCACTTGTGCTGACGGCAGAGTGCTTACTCCCCACTGATGAAAGCTTGTTATCTCTAGTTTTTGATGAACATGGTCAGGTTTATGTGGTATTCACAAGTGACTCAGAGTGGGACATTATATTTGTGCATTTTTTAAAGAAAATCTGTCAACACGAGTCCAGTCGTCAGATTTCAGTCCTTAGAATGACATGCAAATTTACTGTACCAGATCCACTCACAAACATCACACAAGCTTGAGACTGGCATCATTCTGAAGGAGGGTACCAGCACTTCACAGTGACACCAAACTTGTGGGGAAACAAGCAGCTCTTGTGTCCCAAATCAACTGTTGAAGTGTGTAATTAGCGCCTTAAGAGATGTTTTTAATCACAAAAAGATGCAGTATTAAGCCTTGCGGTTCATCTACTTATCTTGACTCAATTCCTGCATGTTGTACCTTGTTGAAAGCTTGTAATCTCTAGTTTCTGATAAGCAGAGTCTCGTCTTGCTAACAACAACAAGTGACATAGAGTGAGACACTTTATTTGTCGATGTTTGAAGAAAATCTTCCAACTCCACTCCAGTCCTCAGCTGTAAACAGGCTGGCTGCCCATCTCTGGCCGCAGCGCAGTCAATTTTTGAGCTACGACGGTGCCGGGCACACCATCAGAAAGCTCTCGACGAGACGATCTAGAAAAATGCCTAGCTGCAGACCAGAGTTTAAATTTAGCATGAAATATTTGCAATGCAAAAAGACAAAATCTAACAAGGCTGGGGAAGTCATCACATGTACTGACAGCAGAGTGCTTACTTACCTCCGATGAAAGCTTGTAATCTCTAGTTTCTGATGAACATGGTCAGGATTTGCTAGTATTCACAAGTGACTTGGAGTGGATCATTATATTTTTGCTTTTTTTTTAAGAAATTCTGTCAAGTCCAGTCCAGTCGTCAGATTTAAACGTACATTTACTGTACCAGATCCACTCAGAAACTTCACACAAGCTTGAGACTGGCATCACTCTGTAGGAGGGTACCAGCACTTCACAGTGACACCTAACTTGAAGGGAAACAAGCAGCTCTTGTGTCCCAAATCAACTGTTGAAGTGTGTAATTAGCGCCTAAAAAGACGTTTTTATCACAAAAAAGATGCAGTATTAATCCCAGTGGTTCATCTAGTTATCTTGACTCAATTCCTGCATGCTGTACCTTGTTTGAAAGCTTGTAACCTATAGTTTCTGACTCAATTCCTGCATGCTTTACCTTGTTTGAAAGCTTGTAACCTATAGTTTCTGATAAACAGAGTCTGGTTTTGCTAATAATCCCAAAAGACCCCTCCAGACCACCCATATTCCTAAAGATCCTCCCACCTCCCCAGACACCTACAAACCTCTGCAGATACACCCAGAATCCCACAGGTACACACAAACCTCACCAGATTACTCCAAAATACTGCATCCGTCCCCCGAAACACCCACACCAGCAGACATCCCGAAAACCCCACAGGTAACAACAGACCTCCCTAGACTACCCCAAAATACTTCATCTCTCCCGCTGAACCACCCACACTAGCACAGACTCCCCAACACACCCCCAGACCCACCAAAAGACAAAGAAGAAAGAAATTATCTTTATTTTAGGTTTAAAACCTTTACTGAGTCAGATACCTTAAAAGGAGAAACACTGTCCCAATCACGGGAAGTTCCACACATGTGATGAAATCCCCAGTTTGGGAAATTAAAACAAATAGCAAATGTCTGAATGATTCAGCTGGCAGAAATTGTTCTGAATATGTGAGTTAAGCTTGCAGTATATCTTTGAAAAGAAGAAAATGAGCTTAGTTTTGACATTTCAATCATCCAGAAATTCCATTGTTTTATTAAAATATTGCCTGAAAAGTCTGATGCATTTTGCAAAAAATGTACATTTTTGAAAAATGGCTTGAAAATGTTTTTAGTTTACAGTCTCTACAAAACTGTTCTGAACATCACAGCAAATAAAGGATTACAGATGTGGAAATCTGAGCTCGTAAGCTTTCTTTTGATATTGGAATCATCCAAACATTTTATTGTTTTATTAAAATATTGCCCGATATATGTGATGCCCCAGACCACCCATCTCTCCCGACAATTCAACAGACCTAACCAAACCCTACCAGACCCCACAGAACATGAGACCCCCATTACACTAACCCTAAACCTAACCCTAACCCTGATACAACAGTACCCAACGGACTTAACTGACACAACAGTACCCAATGGACATCAAAAACAACATTTCACAACTGGGCATTAAACTCAAAACTGACCCCTAACCCTGACCCTTACCCCACCTCTACACTCAGACCATAAGACCAGCCAGGTCTCTCTTGTAAATGAGTCCTCGAGGCTCAATGAGATTAACCTGCCTAAATAAAGGTTGAATGAAAAAAAAAACCTAGCTTTATTTACACATTACTTTAAAGAACCTTAGGATCAAAATGCTGTACAAGTACAGTCAATAAAACCAAAAGCAGTCACAATACATAACTTTTGTACTGTGACAAAAGTTATGTTTCTTGCAAATACATAACTCATGCAACTCATATGAAAGCAAACCAAAAACTGCCTTATTTACTAATTTATTTATTTTATTTTGTCATTTATTTATTTAGTTTATTAAACTGCCTTATAACAAAAACAAATAGATCAATAAATTAAATTAACATGGTTAAAATAAACTACAACTGGACAAAAAAATCAGTTTCTCAGGCGGTGTCAAATGCCGAGGAGAGATGAGTATTAAGAAGTGATTCAAAAAGAGACATGGGAGGGCGTTTGTCTGATGCTCAAAGGCAGGTTGTTCCACATGTAAGAAGCAACTACAGAGAAAGCACGATCCACTTGGAAGTTTTCATTTTGTTTTGGGGACGGTTATGAGCAGCTGGTCTGCAGACCTGAGAGAATAGGAAGGCATGCAGGGTGTAGCAGTTCAGTGAGATAAGGTAGGGTAAGACCATTTGAAGCTTTAAAAACAAATAAAATAACTTAAATTAATACAAAAATGTACAGGCAGCCAGTGAATCGAGGCTAAAACTGGGGACATGTGCTGACTTTTTTTTTTTTTTTTTTGTGCCAGTTAAAAGATGTGCAGCAGCATTTTGGACCTTCGAGGAGAGCAACAGAGGAAGCACTGACCCCTATATAAAGCACACTACAGTAATCCAGCCGAGGCGAGAAGTGATGAAGGAGTGGATTTGTCTAAAAGTCCTTGCTAGAAAGAATTGGCTTAACTTTAGCCAGCTGCCTTAACTAAAAAAAAAAAAAAAATTCAATTAACCACTGCCCTGATTTGTTGATCAAATTAAAAACAATTTTCCACTTTGACCCTCAGGATTGTGATCACAGGCATAAACTCAACAATCTTCTGCATACAAGTGGAAATAAATTGTTATTTCCAAAGATGGACCCAAATGGAAGTAAATGAAAACAAATGAGTTGAGAAGGGGCCCTAAAAAAGGAAACCTGTGGAGGCACACATAAAAGACACATTTGCTATAGCTGACACGTACAGTTTGCTTACTCATACACAATCTGAACCATTCCAGTGCTGTGCCTCTAATGCCCAGTCACTGCTCCAAATGAGAAAGTAAAATCTGATGGTCCACAAAGGCAGCAAAATCTAAAAGCACAAGAGTGTCCAGAGTCAGTGGCTAAATATAGGCCATTAAAAACTTTTAAAAGGCTTGATTGTGCTGTCTAGTGATTTAAAACCAGACTATCAAACCTCTAAAACATTTTGCTTTTTCAAGAAAGCCATTAATTGGCTGTGAACCACTTTCTCAATTATCTTAGAAAGAAAAGGTAATTTAGCAGTTTCTTTGTTGAAACATTTCATCTTTTAACCAAAAGACTTATTCCAAAGAACCTGACTCAACCTTATTAGATCCATCTACCTGGATTACTGAGCATGCATCAAGATATTTTACTAAAAATTGTGTTTTGTATTTTTAGTTTAAATCAAGTAGAACCAGATGCAGCGTCTTCCTTGAAAACATGAAGTGAATTTGAATCCTTTTACCCTTCCGACCTTAACCAGTCAGAATTTTCAGGATGCACTAGCCATTTGCTTGAACTTTTTAATTAGCCCAAGGGTGAAACCAACCATTTAAAATGAGTTTCAGTTCAGTATAAAAACTTTTATTCATAGCTTCTTTGAGTGCTAAGAAAGAAAAAGTTAGTTGTGAGAATTGAGACGTTTTTCCTCATTTAAAATGCATTTATAAAGTATGCCTTAGGCTTACCAAAAAAAAAAAAAAAAAAACCTGGAGCAACTTTGACCTAAATAGCTTTTCTGACAAGAAAGTGTTACAGTACTGTTAAAAAAAGTGTATGGGATAAAATCTAATGCAGCCAGTAAGGTTTAATTTAAAACGTAGCTACTGTACATTAAGTGACATGATCATTTATGGTAAACTGTGCTGCTATATGATAAACTGATTCCAGTCATACCATTACAACTATAAAGTTAGACAGAAAATTAAATTAAAAAATGGTTTTACTGATATAGTTACCTGTTATTTTTGTTTTGCCATTCCCCTTGTAGTTTGCTGCATAGGTAGCCAAAGAATGAAATAAACGCCACATATGTCTGAGGGCTGAAAGACTGAGCTTTCAGAAAAACAGAAGCATAACGACACGCAGACTGATGGATTCCTGCCAAGGTCACAGTCACTTGGTTGTCAGAGCTTTCTCTGGGCACTTTGCAAAAAGAAAAAAGAAAATGCCATATGTTTGAGTGAAGTTTGACATAAATCCTACAAGGAAAATATGATGGAAAAACAGTGTTCATACACCAGCCTGAGTGTTGTGACTCATTTTCACTGGAACAGATTTTGAGGCACTGAATCGCAGCTTCCGTCAAAGACTGTTTGGACCATGTCTGGTACACCTCTACACAGCAGCTGAGCCTAATGGCTTTGAACATTTGTGCCTGGTTTTTGAAAAAAGACTTAAAATAAGATAGTTTTCCAAAACACACCAAGTTGTGTCATTTAAGATGTTTGCATGTCCAGTAAATTAATCTAAAATCTCATTTATTTTCACAGTTTGCAGTTAGCTTGTATTTATGCTGACAATGTTGTACACTTTTAACTGCCTCTTTGACTAAAGTGATTAAAAAAAGATTGCATTTTTTTACAGAATGCTGATGCAAGTCTCAACAAAATTAATCCTAATAAATTACTTACATTCCAAGTTTGGACTTTTTTGTCGTCAGGTATTTTACTGTTGCCTGTCATGGTGAAAGGCATCAACAAAAACACATGAATGTTTTTGTGGACTTGACTTAAAGACCTGTGGGTTGAATGATTATCAACAGTTTACAATTAACAAGCACAATGTGATATAATGTCCAACAACTGATATAAGTACCGGTAGTCATCTTTCTTACAAATATAAAACTTTCTTAAGAATAACTTGATCTTACCCTCATCACTGTATTTTTATAGCATGTGCAATTTAATGTGAACAAACAGTATTTGACAACACCACTGGATCCTGAATAGACCTAATGTTTAAAAAGTAACAAATTGTACTTCTTACAAAAATATTAAAATGATAAAACTGTGCTTTTTCCACTTACTTCTCAGTTATCCAACTGTCAATAAGGGATCTTGTTGTGTGCTTTACAGCAGTCGCTCTAGAAACGAGGTTTCTCAACTCATCTTCTGTGGAAAGCCCTGGGAAGACTTTCTGAGCCATCGCCACAAGTAGTTCTTCTCTAACAGATGGAGTGACTTCTTCATGGACCAGTATGATGACATGAACTCCATTCACACTGGTTTGTTTTCCAGCTTCATTCAAGATTTCATGCAATTTATTCTGATTACCAGAATGTATTTCCACTAACTGATAGCCTGTGAGGTAGGCAGCTAAACGCACAGCCGTTTTACGGCCTGTTCCTTTGCCCAAGCCAACCAGTACTCCATGGCCCCCAGGTATGAGAAAAGCTCTAAGGATGTGTAACAGCTGCCTCACACCATGTTTGTGCACAATGTATCTGGTTGTTGTGTTGTAGGCATGATCAGCATTCTGTTTTTTCTCTTCTCTGTTCATAAGGGTGTGTAATTCCTGTCGTAGTGCATCTAAGTCTTGCTCCTGATACAAGTGTCTATCTTTAAAATTATATGTCTGATTTAGGGTCTCAGAGAATTCAGGTCCGTACACAAGACTACTCATTGTGTCCTCTATGTGCTTCAAAATCTGTGGTTGCACAGGTTCATGTGTTAGGGTTATCTCTTCTGAGGAAATGGTTTTAGATTCATTCTGAGTGTGACCATTTGTAAAGTATGTATGGCCTGCTATTCTTGCTTGTTGATGCAGGTTTACAGCATCAAGATGCTGATCTTCTGAGGTGCATTCAGCCTCCACAAGTGATGATGCAATGTTCTTAACCTCTAAACTGCCTGGATGGTTTTCATTGACTAAATTATATCCAAAGTGAGTAGCAGCTGTTTGGACTAAAAGTGACATAAAAGTCTTCCTTTCATCCTCCAGACCGAGTCTATCACTGAAAGTATGCATACACTCGTGCATCCAAAGATACACTATTTTAAGATCTAATGCTATCAAACCTGACAGGGCTGAAAGAGATGGTGATAGTATATTTTTGCTATTTTGTGTAAACTTTGTGTTTGAGATGTCATGCTGCCACAGGTACATCCCTGAAAACACCTTTTGAATGTCATGATGCAAAAATATTAGGTGGGGTCTCCCTGCAATGGGCTGGAACTGGGCACACACTGCATCAAACAGACTTTTAGTTGCAGTGATAATACAGTTGGACATTTTCTCACTACTGTGATTTAGTGGAATTTCTTTGAGCCACATTTCCATCCATGGAGCGTGGATAGACAATATGACATTTAAAGATAGACTAGGGAGGACAAAGATGGAGAATAGATGCGAGAGTCGTAAAGATATCACATTACTGCAGGGATCACCCAGTGCAGAAATGCAGCTTGTGGCCAGATAGCTGACAGAAGTCAGTGACTTAAAGGAGTAAGTGTCAAATGTCAGAATCTCTCCCTTTGAAATGCTTTGACGTAAAGTCTCCAGTGCCGTTGATACTTTTCCAAATATATCTGTCAACAATAATGACAGAACAGACATTCAGATTTTACAAAGCTTTATCCCATGCACAGGTAGATTTCAATTTCATGTATCAGAAAATTATTAGATATAGTTGACTTACCACAGGGGGCTTCATGCAAATCATCTACAAACAAAAGCAGGCCTGGCTGTTTTGTTACGAAACCCACTTTTTTCTTCCAGTTCCTCTGGAAGTGGATGTTGTTCAATATATTGTGCACATCTGTGGAACTCAGGAGTGGACTTGCTGGTAGAGTGATGTGAGGTCTTTCAAAACTTAGTAAAGTATTACACATTGTAGTTTTTCCAGAACCTGGTTCCCCTGTAAGCAACACTGGCTGGTTTGCCTCCAACATGAGGTTCAGAAGATGCCGGTATGTCCCAGGCTGTGTAGAAATTTTAGAACTTTTCAACTTAAGCATTCAATAAGAGTTAACTAATAATAAAATGTTCGAATATTTGAATGCAGCTAAGCGCACATTGTATGCATTTTCTTTACCGTAGGAACGATTTTATAAACAAACCTTGGGAATGATGGATTTTGTCAACAGGGTTTCTTTAGGACACATCTTACTATCGATTCCAAAAAAGTGCTCAAATACACTTTCTTCATCTGGAACTGAAATTTTGTATCTAGATGAAAATAGCACTTGGCGAGCTAACAAGTCAAACTTTGTCCAGTGGCTGAAAAAAAGACAAAAGTATGTTTAAATAATATTTTTATGAGTTATTTGAGTTAATACCTAGTATACAGTACAAATGAGCAGTTTTCACACATTAACTAACCGCCATAATAAGATAAAAATGGTATTACCAAGAATGCAGATGTGCACCAAATCCCCAAATGTAAGACACCAAGAAAATATTTCTGGTGAGCAGGTCCTCTTTATTTTGGGCATCGATGCCTGGGTCCTTGGTTCCATCTAATGGTACATATGCACATGAAATGTTACTGTTTAATAATTCTAAAACAACTATATATTTACCACAAGATTATTAGCTCATCTGTGAAATTTTCATACCTATTTTTCCTGTTTGTGATGTTTTATAGTTTTCTAACTGGTTCACAAAATTATGCAGGAGGGCACGCAGGATCCTAAAAAAGGACATAATTTCTTGCAGACCATAGCTCTTACAAGATCCTCTTTCACAGTGGTTGACAGAGGTTAAATCATTTTGCACAAGCAAACTCAAAGTGCTTGAGAAAAGGTCATTTGCCAAACGATTCCACAAGTTCAGGACTTCTTGATCTAGTTTGTGTTCAAAAAGGAGAGCCTCCATTTCACTTTTCCATATAGACCTCCACAGATCAGTACCTGTGAAATAAACTAAGCTGCAGCGAGCCACTACAGATGGACTTGCATCTTGTAGGTTGGTGATCTCCATAAGTAGACTGAGGTGTGGTTGCGATAACAATGTTTCTCCTGATGGCAGGCACAAATATGGTTCTTGAGTACTGAATAATGTGGTTAAGTAATCTAACCAGCTAGGCTGTCCCGCAGGCTCCCCATCCATTACCAACCACTTCATTATCAATGTCTCTTCTGTTTTACTCCTATTGTTGTAGAATTCAAAGCATGTGCGACAACGCCCTAAATCTCTCAGCACCTTTGCAACAGCTCCATCTTTCCAGCCTCTCTTTTCACAGAAGCAACCAAACAGTTCATCATGAGACATAGCATTGGGAAATAAGACCAGACTTTGAACAAAGTGCCAGTTTGATACTGAAGATGGTGGATCTGCATGTGAAGTATCCATTTTAATAACATTCTCATTTTCAGATATATTTGTGTCTTTACTGGAAGCCAGTCTGTTGAGTGCCCCTGCCAGAGCTTTGTAACAAGCTGATTTTCCACTACCCGAGGGACCTATGAGGATAACTGCTGGAGAGAACTTGAGGGCCTGGTAGAGTGTGAGGGCTTTGCTAATTATTTCCATGTCAGAGTAAAGGTGTGTTTGTTGTAGCTCCTTTGTAAGTCCATCCAGAAGTTGATTCCTTTCTCTTTCTTCAATATATTGTTGGGAAAAAGGAAACTGGCACACAATAGGAAATGTGTCCTTAAAAATCTTGTAGAATTGTGATGTCTTCTTGTGCTCAGGTTCCAAAACAGAAAGGATTGCTTTGACAATAGCCGTTTCCTCCATTAAAGACTGTATAACTGACAGTTGACAAATGCGTAATTTTGAAAGCTTTGCAATTTCCTTTTTATCCTCCTCTAATGGTTTGGCAGGCATAGTTTGTGAACACAAAAGCTTATCACATTCAGTTGATGAAACTTTAGTCTCATTCAAAATTTCTTGTTGACTTGCAGCACGTTGTAAGTATATTTCAGAGGCAGAGATTATCTTTTGCAATACAACAAGAAAGCAGCTGTGATCGTCTGTGAAAACATCAGTCAAACAGTTGGAATCTTTGGCCAAGCTGATCAGGGACACCAGACGATAACTTAAAGACATGGCTTCAGAGAAACCAATTGAAGTTAATGTTACTTCAGCAATTATTCTATGATCTGGGTGTGTCAACGCAATAGGTCTGGTTACAAATCGCAGACTTTCTGGAATATTGGGAGCATACCCATTTGATGAGATGAGAACACATCCATAGCTTGAAATGGGAAATATTTCTTTTCCTAAAAATACAATATGACATTCAGGGTCAGAAATGTTTCTGCAACCAGTAAACTTCCCATCTGGTTTGTTGTCTTGTTCATCATTCAGTCTTTGGTTTTTAGTTTTTTGTGACCCGAAGAACTGATGTATGTCCACTAGAAGCTGTCCTAGTGAGGATAGAACATTTTGGCTTAGTAAATCCACAGATTCCAGCAGCAACCACGCACCTGACTGAAGTGCACCCTGCAACATATGCTGAACAACACTAGATGTCATGTTTGGATAACACTGTCTAAGAACATACAGTTGTCCAAGAGCTTTTCCCAACTGGACTGCAGTGTTTGTTTTTCCACACATGGAAGGTCCACTCACATACCCAGACCTGTACCTTGTCAGGGCAAGGATTAGCCCCTGTATTGCCTTGTCTGTGGAAGGTGTATGCACCATCATCAAGTCTTCTGGTCCATAATACTCAAAGCCATATTGAAATTGGTGCCCTAAAACATCCACATAACACGATGAATTACAAATGTCTTGCAGACTCTGATCTTCTGGATTGATATGATACTTCATCAAGCTTAGCCACTCAAAAGACTTCTCCAGCACACACAGCACCTTCATCAGTAGTGACAACTGTTGTGCATGATTCATTGTAAGCTGTACTAAAGTACGCAAACACATCATTGTGTACTTGGAAACTAGAGACTTACTTTTAGAGCCCATAATTGCATTCCTTATGGTATTACCAAGGATTTCCAATTTTACAGAGTTGAATGTCTTTATCTTGCTTAGCTCTGCAAGATCGTTTTCTTGAAAAGCCTCCAGAACAGCACTGCACCAAACTGCCTCTTGAACCACCAGCAGACATTGAAGTGGATACTCAGAAAGCAGATCTAATACATGCTGTGGATCTTCCATCACATCAGAATTGCATAGCTGTACATCTGTGGCTTTCTTGTCACATGCTAAATCTTGACTGGATAACTTATGTTGGTTTTGGACCCATGCACATTGCTGCATAAGCTTCATCATGGTCAACTTCAACTGTTGCTCAAAGACACATAACCAACTCAGGACATCAGAATTTGGTTCCAAGGGAGGTTGAAAAGAAATGTGTTCCTGGAGGCTGCCCATAACACCAAGCACCTTCATTTGTTTTTGGTTTTCAGAAGAAAGCTTACAGCTCTCCATGTTGATTATATTTCTTGGTATTTCAAAGTCCACTTCAAGCCAGCATACTCCTTTGAAGCATTTGTGTATAAAGTTCTGCAGCGTAAAAGGCAAAGGATGATAAGAAAGTAGTTGCATCACCTCCCTGTCTCTCAAGAACCAGAGTCTTGAAAACTGGTCTCGGACAGTGCAAAGGAACTCCTCCATCTGGTTGCAAATGTCTTGCATTGTAGACACACCTTCACTGAGAATCTGGCAAAGTCCAATACCATGAAATCTGTCATTTGTCTCTGTGAATAAAAAGTTCAGCACGTGTGGTTCTGCAGATACAGAGCACATCAGCTCTTTAAAAGTCTCATCAACTGGTTGAAAACGCCTCAGCTACGAAAACAGGGGAACAAACAGTTCAACTTCAAAATATCAAATATCTTCAAAAACAATTAGTTTTTTAAATAAATAAAATATGTTTAACTTATGATGATAATGGAACTTACCAGATCTCCTCCTTGATCATAAAAGGGCATTTCTCTAAATGTCTTGATCAGGAAGCCCCACATTTGTTGATGTGTTTCAAATAAATCAAGTAGCTTAGCTATAAATATTTTTTTAATTAAATCAATGAGCCCTTCAAGACAAGTAAAAAAAACATTTTAATACTTGTCTAATTGTTACTTTACCAAGCTCTCGTAGTGACTGAACCCAATCGTCCAACTGCAGCCTGAATTCAACACTGACTGGGGACTTCATCATGATGGACAGAGTTATCAGATCATTGTCAATCTCAGCAAAAAGTGTTTCTAGACCTAAAAAAAAGAAACATAAAGCAAATTCTAACAACTTGTAAGCAGAGTATTACAGTTACTAATTATGTCAGAAAAGTTGCATCAGTAGCAACATTTATATTATTAAAGTCCTTAATTATATTTGGTCTCACCGATAATGATGACTCTGGAGTCATCACATGAGCATTGACAGACTGTTTGAACGGTTAAAGGAGTGACTTCTGTGAGCCTGTTTTCCTTTGATAAGCCATTCTGTGTTACACAGTGCTGACAAGCAGGAAGAAACGCTTCATCTAGTTGAAATAATTTGTCCTTCCATCCCAGAGAAAGCGTTTGAAAGCTCTGCATCACTTTCCACGCTGTTTGTGCATCCCTGCATATCTGACAAGATAAAAATGTACTGTATTTTATGCAAAGAGATTACTGAGCCTATTTTTATAAGCAGATACAAAGTATTTCAGCATTGTCTTCATGGTGCCTACTTGTTCTAAACACAATTTATGTCCTGCCTACTAACCTTGTCAATTAGTCTTTGGTGATTTTCAGGTTGATGAGACATGACTTCAAGCACAGTGAATGTCTTCCCCGGAACATACAATAGGCCCAGCCCTATAAAATTGAACCAGTTATAGTCGTAGATATGAGAATCAGAATCATAACTTTTGGTCAAGAAATTGGTCTCCAATGTTATTGTCAATCTAGCCATTCAAATGCTTTACACAATACAGTACTCAGTCTTTGCGTTTTGTTATAAACAATTTACAACATACATTAAGTTGCAGAAAATACACAACTATAATAGAAACGCTGGCAACTAATACACTATGTTTGCATAAAAATACATTATAATCAAAATCTCCAACCTTGGAAAATAGCTTTCCTGTGATTTTCTTTAAGTGTAGAACTGGTCAGCTTTGCCATCACTTCAACCCGAGAACTTAGACTATCTAGGACTCTTGAAGTCTCCTCCAGCAGTGCATCATTGATTGGTAAGATATTTGTCAAACAACAAATTTGCTCCTTCCATTTAGCAATGTTTTCCTTAGCTTGTGAGATCACAACCTAACATAGACAGAACTGCAGATTAATAGAAATAAATTAATATAGAATAGTTTATATGTCTATTTTCTGAGGCAATGTTTGTCATGAGACTGTAAGGAAGAGCAATACTAAGAATTCAAATTATTTCTTGAATAATTAGAATACTAATACTAATAATAATAATAATAATAATAATAATAATAATAACAATAATAATAATAATAATAATATCTAATAGCAATACAGCTACAGAGCAACATACAGATAAGCATATTACCTATTTAAATGTGTATGTATGTTTGCATGTATAGGGTGCTTTTGTTCTCAATAACTAAAAAACAGACAATCATTTAAGGTTAGGGAACATTCTACTTTTAAAATGTGGTACAACAAATTAATATGTTTGTAAACAAAAAAACATATTCTTGCAAATAAATAAAAAAGAAATGATCTGACAAGTTACCTCACTGAGTTGTAGCTGTTTCCATTCTTCCACCCATGCGGTGAACGCAGCTTTTAGTTGCCACAACTCTTTACGAGCTGTAACTTTTCTAACACCAGTAGTCAAACTGGTTAAATCCAGTGGATGTTCTACGGAACAAAAACAGCGGTTATGCAATTGGATACCATCTTGTGAAAAAAAAAATCATTTTACATTTTAATCTAACATTTATCTAATGAAATTTAACATTTGAAACTTTTTTTTGCTTCACCTTGCATGTTTTGACTGCTCAAGTAAAGTTCTTCCAGCTTTGTACTGAGACTCTGTGCATGTGCACACATGTAGTTTAGCTTGGAGACCATCTCATTGGCATTCTGACTCGGGTCAAGGAAGGACCCAGATGTAGCCTTGAAGATTATATTTTTAAGGTCGCAGACCAAAAATGAAACCATTGTGTCCAATGCATCAATCACTGAAGGAAGACTGTGGCACAAAAGGCTATCTGCTTGCTTCAAGAGGGAAATAAAATGATCCCACAAGCTCAGCATCTAAATAAAGAACACAAACATGAGAGCATCTCTTCAGTAGAAAAAAGTCATTCTGGGATTTGATCAAACTGCTCTAATGTTTTAAAGTTATGCACATAAATAAAGAGCACAACTATAAAGGGGTTATTTATGGAATCATTTTTACATTAATGCCAGCAAACCTTTTCTTTTAAAGTCAGCTCCTGCTCAGTCATTTCCCTATAGTTCATGCAAATAGTGTTGTAGAGGGAAAGAATGTATTCCAAACGTTTCTGCATGTCAGCCAACATTTTCACAGATTCCTTCACCTGCACAGGAGAAAAAAAAGAAAAAAAAGAGAGAGGAAAAAATAATTTGTTTTTCCTGTTTTCAAAATTTATTTGATAAGTGAAAAAAAAAAAAACATTTATTATCTTACATCATAAAACTTTCAGGAGCTAAAACATTTTATGTTCAGATGATGTTTTAAAATGACAAAAGTACAGTGTTTGAAGATATCATGTCCTAAACACATTTTGTAAGAGAGATGATGATGAACAGCTCTTATACTTAAACATGTATAAACTTTCCAAACAACCTTTTTAGAAGCTGCAGAAAAAGTCCAGCAAGGCTGAGTCAGGTTCTCTGGACAGATTATTTCTGTTGAAACATTTCGCCGTTTATCCAAAAGACTACTTGTAATACAAGAGCTCTTGTAAGATGTCTCTTGGATAAAAGATGAAACGTTTCAACACAGAAGAATCCGTCCAGAGGACCTGACTTTACTTTGATAGATTCATCTACCTGGATTATTGAACATGCATCAGGACCTGCTGCAAAAGTGTTCCTTTAAAAAGTAATATTGTAAACTTTATTGCAGGAAGCAGTACCTCAGATAATGAAATCAAAGTACACAATGCATTTACTCTTACACAGCAATGTCTTCTACATAAATTATTCAGTATACTGTACTTGAATATGTGACTAAAAGGCAGCCATATAAAGCCTGACATTCCCATCGACCTAGAACAAACCCCTTTGTGTTGTCCCTTTAGACCGCATTCTTCTTTTTGCACTGATAACCAGCTTCTCTACAACATGATGCATGTGTTTTACATGTTTTGAATGTAATTTCACAGTTTCCATACCCTTAAAGCATAAATTGAGAAGCCACGCAAGTCTTCGGGTTCTGTCTTAAGTTCATCAGAAGTCTGCACCAGGTCAGATATGAAGCTTTCTGAGTTGCCCTTCACTTGCTCAACCAGCTGCTCCAGGATCTGCTCCTCAATGAGGCACAACTGTTGCCCTGAAAAAAAATTTTTTTAAAGTGAAAAAGGGAAAGAGAGTTACAGTGAAAACAGAGAATATGGAAAATGAATTCTTAATGAAAACATGTACTACATATATGTTCCTGAATAAGAAGAATTTTTTTGTCAAAGTGAAACTTATAGGTTGTGTTTGTGACGCATACATATAAAATTCTGTTCAAATATGTTTTCAAAATATAAGAAATACTACCGGTAATTAATTTTTTTTAAATTGTGTTGCTTCTAAAAAGTATTTTGTCTAATTTAATCACAAATCAGATGGTATAGCGTGTCTTTGCTTGTATTATTTCAATGTTTGTTTTCCTTTTGATTGCTCCCTTCTTCAGGGGTGTCACCACAGAGAGCAAACTTGCATGAAAGATTTGGTAATTGTTTTACACTGAATGCCCTTCCTGACTCAAACTGGGCCCAAACCTGCAACCTCAGGATTCTAAGACTGCAGAACAGAGCTACCACCGTTCAGGTATTATTTCATTATAACTGAAAACACAGTTATAGATACAAGTTAGAACATGTAACGAAAATAAACTTCTTGTGTATATGAGTGAAATTGCTTACGTGCAAGTTGAACCTTAAGGATGCACTAAAAGAAAGGTTTTACCAGTGACCACATACGTAGAGCATCCTTTGTGTGAGAACAGCTGATGTTGAAGAGTTGGTTGGAGGTACAGATGAATGAGTCAACTGTGCTGATTCTCTGAGCCCAGCTGCGCAGCTGTTTAATGAGTTCCTCATATGCTGCAGCAGGCTGGTCCTTCATGGATTCTAAAGAAGCTGGACTCCACTGAATAACAAGCACATGGATGTCCTTCAACCATTCATAGCTTCGATACACCTGCTGAATTTCTATCTCAGTGTCCTGAAAGCAGTAAACAAAGAAAAACATTGGTACCACATATACTGCAAACTCCTCTTCATAATTATTGAAATTGCATTAAGACCAGTTCTTATAGTACACAGAAGTAAAAGTCTTGCCTGCATGATCTTGGCCAGCTCAGTCTCTACTCGTTTTGTCACATCGTTGATGTTTATATGCCGCTCAAGGTGGGTTTTAGACAGAGGAACATAGCAGCTGTGCACCATGTTGCTTTCCACTTTTAGAGAAGTTGCTTTAGACTGCACCAGCTGATGAGTTGGCATGCCTCTGAGTGATAGGTCTTTCACTTTGGCATTGTTTTCTCCTAGTAAGAAAACAAAAGTTGGTATTGAAAAAACAACTAAATCAGCATCAGTTGGATTTTGCAACTATAAATGTAGCTACTGTAAAGTTTACAATAATCCTTACTTAGCTAAAATCAACTGAAATTACATCAATGTTATCAACAGAAATGTCGATTCAAGTGACCATACCTGCATTATTAACACAGTTACAGTCAGAGATTACACCTTGATCACAGTTGCACACGTTGCTGAGCTCCAGGAAAAATCCCAAATTTTCACCTCTCTGCCAGAAACAAAAAGTATTCCTGTTGACAGACGTCTCAATGCTCATTGCTCTAAAGAAGGGCTGTGACTAATAGCTTTCTTAAGGATGAAAACATTTGTTTTGCACATCCATGGCATAATGTAAAATACCTGAATAATGGTGTTGACAGCAGTTACGATGAATTCACTCACAGTTTTGAAAAATTCATGGACTGGTGGGTCAACAGTCAGCTGACTGTTGGTACTGAAACACAGGTCGGTGTGAAACAGACAGCACTGCCGTGATGTAGCCCTCTAAAAAAACATCAAAAACTTTAACTACGGAAAATCAAAACTAAAGATATTATCTGTTTTGTACTGAATTTAGTGTTATTGTAGTTTTGTGTTTTTATTTATTCATCAAGCTTGTGGTGAAAATACTATTTTAATACAGAAGACCATATTTTCCGCCATACATGTAGCACCGCCGTATAAGTCGCATTAGTCCAAATGTGTCTAATAAAGTGGAAAAATCCATGAATATGTTGCTTCACTGTATAAATCACATCTATTATGTGTCACCACTGACAACCCAGAAATGTGGCCGGTGTTGTGCCAAAAATCAATTGGCTGCCAAATGGCGGCCGCAGAAGCGTGCACGGGAGGACTTTAACAAGACTTTAACAAGATTAAGACTTAAAAACAATTATTTGTTTGCTAAAAAATTATAGTAAAGGTGTTTCTCAGTCGAACTTTTACTTAATGCACTTTGACGATCAAATCAGCTGCATTTCAAAAGCCGATATGCAGAAGTAGGAGCGCACAGAGGAACGACTCACTGTCCATGTCTTTGAAATTTAAAGAGATAACCACCTAAAAACAATTGTTTGTTCAACTTTATAGTAAAGATGTGTCTCAGTTGAACTTTTACTTAATAAATGCACAGTAATGGTAAAAATCAGCTGTATTTCCAAAGTATTTGTTGACTCGGTGCTCCAGGAGCGCACAGAGAGAGGAAATCAGGAAAGAGGAACGTTGCGCATTTCTTTGAAATTTAACAAGATAAGCACTTAAAACAATTATTTGTTTGCTCGACTTTATAGTAAAGGTGTGTCTCAGTTAAACTTTTACATAATAAGTGCACTTCAATGCTCAAATTAGCTGTATTTCATCGGGGTGGCGCAGCAAAATGAAGCTGATTTGACGGTTGCTCCAGGCAAGCTGGACGAAGGTAGAAGACTATGACAAGCCAATTGTGTCATTAATTGTGTCATTAATAACTTTTATCTATTACATGACACAACGGCATGCTAGACTGCTCAAGTGCCATCTAGCGGCTGAAAATGGTAGTGTTCAATATTTTCAGTCAGAATGAATGAAAACGGTCATATCTCAGCCA
>JARVGS010000548.1:20850023-20865443 GCA_031762315.1 Hypsolebias antenori
GTTCTCAAAATGGCGGACGCTCGGTGTGGTTTGAGCTCTTTAGCATAGCATTTTTCACACAAAGCTTTTAATAAAAAGTCAGTAAACAAGTTCTCAGATTCTTTTTGCAGAGAAAAACTTCTCTGCTCTCTAAGCATCTCTGCTTAGCTGCTTTTTACGATCCAAAAACTTGATTTTGGACGGTTAAAACAGATTTTAAAGAGAAAGGAAGGGTCAGAGAAGAACACCGGAGTTTAGCCCAAGCGAGACACGAAGAAACGATAAAACTGATAAATGAAAACGAGGTCTATCATTTTCATTCATCATGCGTCATTATTGTGACAGGCCTAGCAATGCTACTTGCAGCAACATAAAATAACATTTTATTTTTTAATAACAGATCTGGACATTGTTTCTTTAAAGTACAAAGTATGACATCCTGTTGATATGTACACGTGAAGAAGTTTTGTGCTCGGAGACCATAAACTGAGTTTGCTGTTATTTCTTGATTTTTTTTTTTTTAAATACACAATGATGCTATGATGCTATCTGCTTGCTGTTCTTGCTTTCTCTCCCTCTATTCACTAAATAGCTCTCCATCCTAAAATCTCTCTTTTTGTGCTCTTGTGGCATGTTTGCATGTCCAACATGTTGGCTTGTGTTTGTATTAACACCAAAGGGCCTAATAGAAAGGTACTGCTGGACATGCTGTGTAATGTAGGAGTCGATCGCTGCCTGCCCCGCTCCCCCAGCAGTCCTCCTGTCAACTCCAACACAACCAAACCTCCAGCCATAGGTAACGCCTTCGTCCCTCAGCTTTCCATCCCTTCGCTGCTGCTAGTTTAGATTTTTCTCCTACTTAGACAGGACTTCCTTTTTTTTTTTTTTCAAATTAAAATAAGTGTCCTTTTTATATTTCTATATTTACAGAGTATTTAGACTTTTTAAAGTAGCTTTTATGTACTGATACAATTATGTTAACCATTTTTGTTGTTTTGTTTCATGAATAAAAATGTGATGTTTACAATGTTACACAGCATTTCTGTTTATTAAATAGTTCTTGATTTAATTTTTGATTTTTATTTGGAAGTTTTCACATTAAAAAACTGGTAATGCATAATTGCCATGCTCAAACATTTTTATAAGCAATGTACTTATAGTTGATAATAATATAATGAATAAAAAACAAAAAAAAAAATGTTAAATCATGTCATCTGGGTAAAGAAGTTGTTGTGATTTTTTTTTCAAACAATGATGCAACACTTCCATTTTTTTGTGAAACTTGCATCTGTTTTGCAGAAAGCCGAGCAGCCTCCTCCCTTCTCTGTTGTTTGTATCTTGAGCGTTTCTGATTTGTTTGTAGGGTTCAACAACATCATGCATGAAGGAGCTGCTGCAATGAACAGAGGCAAATCTGTACTTGATGGTCCTAAAGTGGACAGGAAGTAAGCATAGGCACATTATAAGAAAAAAGAGGCTTTATATAAAGATAATAAAAGTTCTGTTTTTATTAAAAAAGACTTTTATCCTCTCCTCATTCAGTAATTTGAACTGAACATGTCAGAATTCTGTCATTTTTCCAGTTTTGGAAACACGAAAATGCTTTTCTAGTATGTGGTCTGATGTATTCTTTCTCCTGTCCTGCAGGGTGGACAGACTCCTATGTCTGGATGGTGGAGGTATTAGAGGCCTGGTGCTGATCCAGATGTTGATTGCTCTGGAGAAAGAGGCAGGACGGCCCACCAAAGAGCTGTTTGATTGGATAGCTGGCACGAGCACAGGGGGCATCCTCGCCCTTGCCATAATTCATGGTATGTGTTTTTTTATTTCTTATTACTGTATTATATCTTACACCTTAAGATTTCTGATGTTTCCTTTGTGTTCAGGTAAGAAGATGGAGTACTTGCGCTGCCTGTACTTTAGGATGAAGGAGCAGGTATTCAAAGGCTCTAGACCCTATGAATCTGCACCACTGGAGGACTTCCTGAAGAAAGAATTTGGAGAAAACACCAAGATGACAGATGTTCGATACCCCAGGTGACAGCTCATGTCAGAATGTAACAGTTTGGCAACCTGTAGAGAAGTGTACCAAGTACTTAAAACAAAACCGTCCTGAGGACAGAACAATGTCAAAAAAGACATGAAAGAGGCCAAACACTGTGGAAAAAGCCATATGCTTAAACAAATCCTTAATAACAGATAAAATATGTATATTGTAGTGACACTTTCTATAAAATGTTCTTTTCTTTTTCAGGTTTTAAATATATATATTTTTTAGTTTAATAAATAGTGTTTAAAGGTACTATAGCACCTTTCTATCTACAGTAGTGCCCCATTTATCGCGGGGGAGCTGTACCCTGAAGCCCCGCGATAAGTGAAAAACCGAGCACAGAATGTCATCATTTCAGCTCTGCTTCGGCTGCTCTGTGCCACCCTGTGGGCTGCACAAAGGTGCAGCAGGTGCTAAATAATTTAAAATAATTTATTTTAAATAAAAATCCATGCCGATCGTGCAGCTCATCCATCAATCAGCCAATTGTGTGTCATGTCCAGTCTTATTTTGAAAAACTGAGATAGAGTGAATCTGTGAAAAACTAACCACGAAGTAGCGAGGGACTACTGTAATCAAAATACTCAAAGCACTTTACAGCACAATCTGTGCCCTCATTTACTTCCACACACACATTCATAGAGCACTCCACTAGATCTCTACAAAGCTAATCTGAATCTGTAGAGGCTAATCAGTGCTTTTAAGATCACTTTCATACACCAACGCGACACATCAGAGGCAGTGAGGGCTTCAGTGTCTTGCCCGGGGACACTTCAAACCCCTAACTCTCCCATTGGAAGACGACCTCTGTAACCACTTAGCCACAGCCGCCCTACATGCATGTTGCATGGGATCTTATAATTTTGAAGCAGTAAGCTGCTATTCAGATAAAATTTAGAAAAACAGCTAGCCTTTTTTTTAAATTAATATTTATTTGTTTTTTGCTTAGTTTAACTTGACCATGTCAAAAACATTCAAGTTATTCTTTTTACGGTATTTAAAAACATCCAACAAATTTTCAGTCAGGTCATCTGGACAGTTTCTTTTTTTTTGTGTTGAGACATTTCACCTTCCATCCAGAAGACTTCGTCAGTCTGAGAAAACCCTAAATAAAACTGATTCTCCCCCAACAGCTTACTCCAAAGTGGGGGGAAAAAAAACCCAGTTATGTTGGTGCTTAGATGGTCTCTGGAGCACACCCTCCCCTCCGGTGCCCGCCCTCTCCCTCATCGAGAGTCATGTCAAACTGGTTCAAAACAACAAAGTCCATGCTCAATAATCCAGGTATACAATCCAACAATTTTCATTTAGCTCATCTGGACAGTTTCTTTTTTTTATTTTGGTGCTGAAACGTTGTATACCTGGATTATTGAACATGGACTTTGTTGTTTTGAACCAGTTTGACATGGCCGATGAAGCCTTCTGGATGGAAGGTGAAACGTCTTGGCACAAAAAAAAGAAACCGTTCAGATGAACAGACTGAAAATTGTTGGATTGTATGGACTTTATTTATAAACAGATTTGTTTTATTGCCCTCATCTTAGTTCTCTAAAACTGACGCCCCACCGGAGAAGTTTGTCTTAATGCTGAAAACCTCTGCTTGTCTCCTTCACCTGCATTTAATCTTTCCTCTCTTTAGGAATAAAGTTTTTTTTTCTTGTACTCTTGGCACAGGGTCATGGTGACCAGTGTACTAGCTGACAGACACCCAGGCGAGCTGCATATCTTCAGGAACTACAACCCCCCAAACATTCCCAGGCAGCCTGTGTATGCCTCCACTGCCACCTTCAAGCCTCTCATCATTCCTCAAGGTACTTCAAACACTCACCGTCTCATTCTGTGCAGTGCACGGATAATACCACTAGATAGCACCAAATGAGCACTTCTCACTATGGCTAATGGTTTTTAACTGTGCAGTGAGGTGATCCCATCAAGAAAAACATGTGCCAGTGTTCTGGTTTCCTTTTGGAAAACAAGCCAGAATATTTTTTGTTTTGTTTTGTTTTTTAGCTGACTGAAAAGCTTTCAACGTTTATGTCAACACATTCATAAATAAGTGCAGTTGTGTGTAGTTTGAGTGCCAGCCATGTTGTTGTTGCAGGATGGGAGGATGAGGATGTGTTGATAGTAGGATACACAGAAGAGCCTCCCAGAAAGCGTAGGAAGGTGACGGATGAAGGTGTGTGGATGCTCGGTGGTGTCTGAATGCAGGTGAAAGGCTCAAAGTCATCAAATATCCTGCAGAAAAGGCCCTAGAAAATATTAAAATATCATTTTTATTGAAGTAAAAGTGGTAAAAGTGAAAGAGCAAAGTATGCCCTAAGAAGCTTCTCGGTAAATTCATTAATTAAAGTTAAGTCAGCAAAAATTCAGGGTGTTGGACTGTGGAACAATTTGGAGTCAGACGTTAAAGAAGCTAAATCAATCTCTGTATTTAAGAAACTGGTAAAAATCCAATTGCTAAAAAAATATATTTGAATGTATTTCATGTAAAATGTTGGTAATTTGAAATATCGCTTGAGTTATTCACTTGTTTTGATAATTTTCTGAATATGTTTGTTTGAATAGTTTATTAGACAGATAAGGAGCAGATTTCAATAAGATTTATTTCTTCATCTGCTGCCTTTCATTTTATTTTTATAATCATTTTGTAATTATATATGTGTTAATTGATATGTATTTTATTTTGTTATGAAATGAATAAGGAATTAAAAAAAAAGTAAAACTGTCAAAAATTAACTGTCGCTTTATTTTTCCTATAACTTAAACAGCTTTTCTCATTTGCACATGGGGAGTTAATAATCACAGTGACAGCTATAACAGAGGACATTTCTTGCAAATAAAAATGAAATTGAAGACTAAGCAGGAATGAAAATCTACAAGAATGTTGTGGGTTCGCCCCCAACTTTTCTGGGTGGAGTTTGTATGTTCTCACTGTGTACGTGTGGGTGTTCACCCAGCACTACAATATAGTGAAGTTACACATGATTTGTTTGGAGGTGACCAGGGCTTAATTTGTAAACTGATTGATGTTGGAATGCAAATAACGGACGGGCTGATGGGGAGCAGGCAGTCTGGGGATCCTCCCCCAGAAAACTGTGAATAAAGTAGATGTGATTTCCTGCATTTTGGTGTTTTTTAACGGGTTGCTAAACATCTGCATTTACATACATTTGTAAACACTCTGCTTCTGTCAAGCATCATACCCCCGTCCTCCTTACTTAACACTTCTGAGCCCAACACTGTCCCTGCTCATTGTTGTCTGACTCTACATGTGAAACGTCTAGGCGCCTCCTCCCTCTGTTCATGGCCGCAGTCTGTGTGTAAGACTGCATGGTTAGCTCGGCACTCACCCCCACTACTCTTTTAGGGACGGAGATTTTTTAAGGGTAGAAATGGACATGGTACTTGAGGGGGCAGCTCGTATGCTGCCCCCTCAAGCAGCTCGTATGCTCGGAAGTGGCTGTTGTGTTTTCTTTTCCCGCTTCTTCTATTTAAGGTCACAGGGGTTGTTGGTGCCCATGTCCAGCAATCACTGTGTGAGGGGCAGGGTAAACCCTGGACAGGTTGCAAGTCCATCATAGGGAAATGTTTAAAATTAGTATTTATGTAATTATTTTCAGTTTACATATCTAGTATGTTTTATTTGTTCAAGGCAGTCATATTTGTTCATAACTTTATTATTAGTAAGCCTGAGAGTTACCGAATCCAAGCAAACAGTTACTGGAACGCACCCTGTCAAAATAAGCTAGTTTCCGGATCCTGTTCTGGCAGGATCCAACTCAAATTAAGCCCTGGAGGTGACTATAAACACAGTGTAATCAGATAGTCAGGTTTAAGCTGAGCCCTTGTTTTTGACCTTTTGTTAATAAATTAGAAATTCTTCATTTTATCTTTAAGTTCCTCGCATCTGTTTGCACTGTGGTTTTACCAAATCACAGAACATGATAGGATATCCCAAGACACATTGGTTTTAGGTGACAGGCTGGACAAAAAAATTACGAAGACTCATGGACAGAACACAGCAATGATCTCAGTGTTCCTTGACCAGACATGGGTTACTGGGACTCAACCCTGAAGCCAGGCCTGGGGGAGGGGCTTGTCAGTGAGCGCCTGGTGACCAGGTCTCTACCCATGGGGCCCGGTCAGACTCAGCCCAAACAAGCAACATGGGTTTGCCTTCCTCTGGGCCCACCACCTGTAGGAGATGCCATACAAGTCCAGTTCATAACACCATGGGCAGTGGTCGAAGGCTAGGGCCTTTGCGCTCTGACCCTGGCTTTCTAAAGCTGGCTCTTGGGTCATGGAACATAATCTCTTTGATGGAGAAGGAAACTGAGCATGTTCGTGAGATTGAGAGACACCATCTAGATATAGCTAGGCTCACCTCAATGCATAGCATGGGCTCCAGAACCAATATCCTTGAGAGGGGTTGGACCTTATTCCACTTTGGAATTGCCCATGGTGAGAGGGGTCAAGCTGATGTGAGTCTACACTTAAACCCCCAACTTGGTGCCTGTGTGTTGGAGTTTTCTCTTGTACATGAGAGGGTAGCTTCCCTGTGTCTTTGAGACAGGCTCTGATGGTTGTTTGTGCCTATGCGCCAAATGGCAGTTCAGATTTTCTGGCCTTTGCGGAGTCCTTAGTAGGTGTGCTGGAAGGTGCTCCACCTGGGGACGCCTTTATTCTGCTGGGATACATCAATGCCCACTTTGAGTAATGACAATGTGACCTAGAGGTGTGAGATTGGGATTGGTAAGAACGGTCTTTCAGGTCTGAAACTGAGCAGTGTTCTGTTGTTGGACTCCTGTGCTAGTCATGGTTTGAGCATCATGAACGCTATGTTCAAACATAAGGTTGTCCATAAGTGCACTTGGCACCAGGACACCCTAGGTCGTAGATTGATGACTGACTTTGTATTTGTGTCATCTAGGGGTTGAATCAACTAGTCAACTACTCGTTGTAGGACATCTTATGAGTTTTTCATTTTCTTTTTTTGTTCATTTACCCTTTATTTATACAGGTAGTCTCATTGATTCACAAGAGCTCATTTTCAAAATAGACCTGTTTAGGGAGCAGACGGTGGGGGTTAAGGGCCTTGCTCAGGGACTCAGAGTGGGGCGAATGAGGGTTGAGGCAAGTGTGGGTTTTTCAACTTTTCCACACACATTTTGATGTTGACGGTACCGGGAGTTGAAACTGCAACCTTCCGATCATAGGCCCATCTTCTAACCTCTGTGCCACAACTCCCCCACTTTTTAAATTTCATGTCGACTAGTCACAGTCATGTGATTGTGACACTGTGCGCTGGCTAAAGCAGTCATTTCTAACTCGAGCCCACGCCCGGCCCACCCCAAAATTCAGGCCGGGCCGTCCAAAATAATGTGTTGGATGGGTGGGCCGGGTCAGTGTCAGGCTTTTGATTGAGTCAGCAGACACACATGGTTGACGATCCACGATTGACGATCAATGATTGTTGGAGGTTCAGCAGATGTTTCACAGCCTCCTCCTGCTGCAGTGGGTGGTCGAATTTCAGCGAAACGTTTTTGAGGAAATCAGAGAAAGTTAGTGACTCGAAAGAACGTGAAGGTAGGTGCGCATTAGCCCAACTAAAAGTGTCACCCTTTATCAGGGGGCGGGGATACAATACAATACAATACAACTTTTTTTTTACTGTACAAAGCACTTTAAAACAACACCGTTGGCCAAAGTGCTGATCCAGGGATGATCAGTTTGGTTGGCCTGTGGAACAGGAAGAAGTTGTGAGAGTTTTTGATTTGCAGTGAACATCACACCCCCAAGTTCCCTTAGATTGGACTGGTTAGATTGTTGTTGGGTCAGTATTTGTTGTAGTGTGGATTCCAATTTATCAATGTGATTTGGGGAGCTAAGGCATTCTGAGAGTGCTCTCCCTCAGTCACGTTCTGTGTATGTTTGTTTGGGTGAAGCATTTCTGTCACAATGAGGTGGTTACTCGAGGGAACGGACTGAAGGATTACAGACTCAGAAGGAGGATTAAACAATAAGTTACTTACAGTGATAAACGGTCAGTCTCTATTTACAGGTGGCACTCCCTGGGAGTACCTGGAAGGGGAAAGGAGGTGGTCAGAGACTTGATAAGGATGAGAGGATTGTAAATTGGGGTCTTGAGTCTTACAGTGAGAGGAGGTGAGGTGGCTCTGTGAGAGATGATAAGGGTCAGGTCCAAGGAGTTCACAGGTGGGACACGGGTGGAGCGTGGAGGCAGGTAAGGTCAGTGGAGGAGCAACTGCGTAATATTGTGTACAAAGAAACATGCATTCATGGCCGCTCATCTCTTGTAGTCTTGCAATTGTTACAGATCTGGCCGTTTTTAGAATCTAGGAATAAGATTCATGGATGTTGTTAATAAAAAGCTAGGACACCTTTAAAAACCTCATTCTGGTTGTAAACGTTGAACTAAGCTCTCCATTTTCCATGAACATTAAAGGAAGAAATAATGATCCAGAGCTTTACATTTTGCATTGTTTTAATCAATGATTTGCAGGGGGAACAGCATCAAGCATAATCCAGTACAGGTGGTCCCTGAGTTACGAACGGGTTCCGTTCCTACGGCCCGTTCGCAACTCGATTTGCCGTAACTCGGAGCGCCGGCCACATGGCTGCCGTAACTCCGGAGTGCCGGCCACATGGCGGCCGTAACGTCTTTTTAAACACATTTTTTCAATGTAAAACAACAGCGTACTTAGAATGCCGTTTTAATGTGTTTCCAAGCAGTTAGCTAACAGAATACCCTAAAAAAAATCTAAAAAAAAAACATAAAATGCTGCATAAAAAAAACAACGTAACGTCACTGGGGGCGGCGCCGTAAGTCCGAGTTGCCGTAAGTCGATGGCGCCCTAAGTCGGTGACAACCTGTACAATGATTACATTCAGATATATAGCAGATACATAATAATCGAAGAGTTTCACAGTTGCTGAGTTGGAATCCAAGGGTCGAACAGTCCAATTGGTAGGGTATTTCCTTGCTCTTGAGGAGCTGCGAAAGGAAGGCACGAATTTTTAGAGCCCCTGTCAGCTTCAGATGGAAACCCTTCACCTCCCCTTAAGCCGAGCTATGCCCTGGAGCCCCAGGGGTGTGTCAGTGTTCCAGAAATACTCTAATACCCCTCAATTCAACATCAACGAACAACCCAAGTCAAGATCTCTTATTTATCACAACTCTTTGACAACATTCAGCAATGCAGAGCAGATGACCCCTAAAAATGTAACTAATATTACCACCTTGCATGCTATCAAGTGTGCTGTTGCTGTAATCTGATACAAACTTTGTTAAGGGACGATAATCAGGAAGCGTCTTCTTACCATTATGTTGTCTGAATTCTTGTGAACTCCCTTAGAAGGTAAGGAGAAATCACCTCTACCCTGGCCAGGGTGGGAGGAAACGGCTCGAGCTCAAATAACTTTTCCAAATTTGAAGAAATGGAGTTGATCAGATTCGGGCTGAAAAATAAAAAGTGACTCCTATTCCATTCAAAAGAAGTCCGTTTCGAATCGTCCAAGTCCTCAGCAGCTTAAGAGCAGTCTAACATCGTCCTGTCTCATCCAACCTCCAGTCTATTCCACATTATTTCATTAGATCACTGATAATTTATAGATTATGCCGCATCTGTCTCCACCCCAGAGGATGGTCCTTTCAGACAGATGTGTCTCATTTTTCTATGGAGTCTGTGGGATATGATTACATCAGGCCCTTATGCATATTAAAACGGGATGTCACCTTGTCTTGGGCTCTTGATCCAGCTTGGACTTGTTCAAACTTGTTTGGACATGCCACATACTTAGAACAAAAGGCTCTGCTCAGCTACTTTTGCAAGTTCCTGTACTTTTCTTCCTCAGGGTTACAAAGTTCTATATTTTTCAGGGGTCATCTCTGCATTTGCTCATGAAACTGTAAAACATCATTACATAACATTTCATACAACATACAGCATTATAAATTGTTACAATTTCAACTTGTTACATTTTCAACCTTGATTATCTTTATTAGTTTGTTTTTTTAGATCAACAGTTCTTTCATTTACTTAGAGAAATACATTTGGGGGATTAGAGCTGAGTTTCTCGTGAGAATGTAAGCTTTTCTCCCTTCTCCTCTGTTTCTCTGCAATGCCTTTGCTTTAGAAAGCACACCCATACATTCTAGAAGGATCAGCTAGCCAGGGGAGCACATATGTTTTCATTTAGGCCAAGGAACATGTAAACACAGTCCAATGGGCCCTCAGCTCATATGTTTTTACTTAATGCAAGCCCCGTTGCTCGCACAAACATTCCAGAATGGTCTTCACTCTGCACTGGAGAAAACAAGCACTTCATAAGGGCTCAGAGTCTTTCAACCCGTCTGATTTCACATAAAAGCTGCACTTATCAACAGTTGGTAGAGCAGGTGTTTTTGCTGTTGTGTTAATATAGTTGAAAACGAGGAATTATGGAGCCAGCCAGGAAAAGAGGTCGTTCTAACATGTGGGAACACTTTGTTCTGCTAATGATAAGGTAGTTTTGGTATTTAAATATGTCAAAAAGTTATAGTAATGTTCAACATATTATCTAACCCATTTAACCCATGAATTTAGTAGAATTACAGTAAAATGATGCATGTGATTTTAATAATCATAAGCCAGTGTGGGCTCAAATTAAATTTCTATTTACATTAATGTACTCCAAGGCAGCATGGTGGTGCAACTGGTAGAGCTGCTGCCTCTCAGTGAGCAGGTTCCTGGTTCAAATCCTACTCTGCCAAACATAAGGATGGTGGTGATGACAGTTCGTTATTTTTAAGAACAATAAAAGACTGACTGCCACAGTTACACAAGCACAATACCATTGCAACATTTTTATTAAATCTCTTCAATGCACATTTATCAGTCTTTATTTGAAAATATGTTAAGCATAAATACATTTTCAAACCAGACAACATAGAAAGTTGATTTAAACTAATCTGTTTTTTATTTACCACAGTAAAGCAGTTTCGTTAACACAAGTCAATGAACTTCTTCGATGTGTGCCACCAAAAGTATAATGCCTAATTTGACAGCAGCATTGCAAAATGCCACAAGAGGTCACTGTAACAGAAGCGTCAACAAATTAACCTATTTTTGAAATATTTGGCCGAACTGGTTAAGTGCTTCATAAAAGCTTAATTTGCTCATCACTACCAGGAGAATCCAGGACGTGAGGTGTAGGAGGACCAGGGTCTGAAGGAGCATGAGAAGAAATACACAAAAGTATGAACAGGATCAGACCAAAACACTAAGAGGCTGAGAGTACAGGTTCCATGAAGTAGGTAATGCTTCAGCACTGAATGAAGCAAGCCAGCAGCCTCACATAGTCCTAGTGGTGATTAGTGGAGATGGCTGTCAGCTGTGACTCATTACCTCTGCTTCAGGAACCAGGGACCTGTGAAAGGAAGAAGATGGAAACCCCACAACAGCATTCAAATTGTGAAGCTGAGATTGTTCAAGTGCCCCTCACTGATCATAAAGCCATAAAGCCATGCTATATCTCCATATATCTCCTGATAGAATTAATCAAAGGAATTCTGCATATTGGACAATGGATAACTCCCTTCTTGACAACAAGTTTGTCTATTTAACAATCAAAACTAAAATCGCAGAGTACTTAAAACTGGCACAATCTGAAAATAATTATGAACGTTACTGGGCGCTTTTAAAATATGAATTAAGAAATTTCTGAAGGAAAGCGGGGCAGATATGGTCAAAATAGCATAAAGGAGGAAAACTGCCTGGTTTCTGAGTTGGTCTCATGATCTTCTACTCTACCTGAAAATCTATGTGAAGAACAGAGTTACAAACCCTTCAGCTTAAACTTAATCAAATTTATATTCAAAAAGCAAAACGGGCTTTTATACGTTCACGGGCCAAATGGTTAGAAGAGGGGGAACAAAATTCAAGCTGCTTCTTCAAGTCGGAAAAACAAAGACAGACAAAAATTGGTACGAAACTTAATTCAAATGTCACAATTATTGATGATCCCAAACTGATTTCAACATATGTGAAATTTTTTACAGATCATTGTATCAATCTAGACTTTCTTCCGAGGAACTTGAATATTTATTTAACTCTTTAAGTGGCACAAAAATAATTGGTGAAGAAAACAAATTGTCATGTGACTCTCCATTCACATGTGATGAAATCAAGTAAGCTACTAAGTGTCTTCAATCCAATAAATCCCAGGTACAGATGGACTGACATCAGAATTTTATAAGATGTTCTCCTTTTTTACATTGTTTGTTCATTGAACGCTTCAGGAATGAAAGACTTCCTCCATCACTATGTCAAAGTTGAATTACATTAATCCCAAAATCTCACAAAGATGCATTAATTCTGGATAACTGAGTCCCATCTCTTTACTTAACAACGATTATAAAATTGTAGTCATATGTTTGGCAAAAAAAAAAAAACTTTAAAAAGTCCTTAATAAAATTATAGAGGAATCTCAGAACGGCTTTGTGGCTGGAAAGTGTATTATTGATAACATAAGGTTGGTTCTATCCAGAATACAGTTTTATTTTATTTTTAGATTTACAAAAAGCATTTGACTCAGTAGAACATGAATTCATTTTCAAAGCTCTCAATTTGTTTGGTTTTGGAGAAATTTTTCAGAAATCAATCTGCGCTCTTTATACTTATTGAAATAGCTCAATAAAATTACCTCATGGAACCTCCAAGAAGATTTAAAATAGAACGTGGGATTCATCAGGGATGTCCTGCATCACCCTTTTTATTTTTTCTCCCTACGAAAATCTTAACTACCTTTTTTAAGAATAGTGATCTTAAAGGCCTCTCAGTTGCAGGAAAAACTATTATTGAGTCAACCAGTGTTAGAGGCGTTTAAAAGTCTTTGTTAAAAATTCTTTAAGTTTTAATCTTTTTATGTTTTAACATTTTAAACATGACTTTTTTAGTTCATCAAGTGTCTTTTAAACCTTACTAGTTCATCAAGTACCTTGAGTTTCACAGGGTTAATTGTGACCTGACCTCGTTCCTGTTTTTACTAGGTGCACAAAGCTGGTTATCAAAACCTATCATGCCGGCACAACAAACCATCAGTTTCCCAAGAACAGATAAACACAAAATGTTCAACTCCGCTTTATCGCCTGAGAAGATGTGTGTATGTAACTTGTGTTTGGCCTTGCTGATTCTCTGTTACTCCCTGAATAAAAGATGAGCTCAAACTCCAGCAAGGGGGAGTTCACCCTGATCCTGATCTGTGGTGGATTTCCCCTCTCTGCAAAGAGCTTTTCAAAAATCTCACTCTGTTGTCTTGTGTGAATTATTTGTTTAAAGGTTCAAGAGAAAAAAAAACTATCAACTAGCTGATGATACAACTTTGTTCCCGAGGCCAGCCCTACACATATGTGGACTAAGCGGCTGCTTAGGGCCAGTGGCCACTAGGGGGCCCCTTAAGTTGAATTGACGTTTTTTTTTTGTAATGATTGCTTTCTATATGATTCTATTACACACAATTTCATTATAAAATTGTGATTTTCTTTTAAACAATAATATATATGTAACCAGGTGGTTTATTAGTTTCTAAATAGTATTTATGTAGAAGTATTTGTAAATTCCCACCCATGTTGGGTCCATGAACGCACCTACGCCCCAGGCCGTTTCCCCAAAAAGGGTTCTCTGCACGTCCGATCAGATGTGACCCTCCACATATGCCTACTGTTTTATTGTCCAATCAGATGCGACCCTCCAGATACGCCTGTTGTTTTATCATCCAATCAGATGCGACCCTCCAGATACGCCTGTTGTTTTATCGGCCAATCAGATGCGACCCTCCAGATACGCCTGTTGTTTTATCATCCAATCAAATGCAAACCTCCAGATACGCCTGTTGTTTTATCGTCCAATCAGATGCAAATCTCCAGATACGCTTGTTGTTTTATCGTCCACTCAGATGCGACCCTCCAGTTACGCCTGTTTTTATCGTCCAGTCGGATGCAAACCTTCAGATACGCTTGTTGTTTTATCGTCCAATCAGATGTGAACCTCCAGATATGCCTGTTGTTTTATCGTCCAATCAGATGCGACCCTCCAAATACTCCTGTTGTTTTATCGTCCAGTCAGATGCGACTCTTCCAAATACTCCTGTTGTTTTATCATCCAGTCAGATGCGACCCTCCAAATACTCCTGTTGTTTTTTCGTCCAATCAGATGCAAACCTCCATATACTCCTGTTTTATCGTCCAATCAGATGTGAACCTCCAGACATGTCTGTTGTTTTATCGTCCAATCAGATGTGACCCTCCAGATACGCCTGTTGCTTTATCGTCCAGTCAAATGCAAACCTCCAAATATGCCTTTTTTTAATCGTCCAATCAGATGTAAACCTCCAAATACGCCTGTTGTTTTATCGTCTAATCAGATGCGACCCTCCAGATATGCCTGTTGTTTTATCGTTCAATCATATGTGACCCTCCAGATACACCTATTGTTTTATCATCCAATCAGATGTGACCCTCCAGATACACCTTCTGAATTTGTCTGCAGCGATACCTACTTGGAACACCTCACCAGGGAGCCCCCTGCCTGGGCTGCCACCTTACCATGGTGGAAGGGTCCTCTGGCTGACCTCCATGGTGTAAGCTTGGATTTAATCTCAGAGTAGCTCTGATTCACCTTCTCTCAACTGCCTTTAATCCAGAACAGACTAAATTTGTGACTATTTTAAGATCAGTCTGTGCAGGTCTTAGAGTTAAACCAGCTCAAACAGCATTGTAGTCTGGGACTAGTCTTAATGTCGTCTGTGAAACCGGCCCTAAACATTTTAATCTAAAACTAATCAAATCAAATCTGTTAATTTCACGCTGGTCTGTGTCGCCGTCTGCTGACAAGAAGTGTAACAACCATATGTTGATTCATAATGACTGATAGAAACACATGAAAATATACAATAAAAATTAGATGATATCTAGGTTAAATTATCTGTTTATTGTGTATATATTTATATTATATTTATAACTGATGTAAATGTAGTACAGCTATAATCTCATATTTAATCCTGGTCCATAATATTCATGTCAGATCAGCTGTTAATAATCTGTTATTGTAAGGATGGTGCCCTCTGCTGGTCCTTCCTTGTCTGTTCTCCTTGTGTTGTCTCCTGCCAATCAGCCCTGTTCCAGCGATCCTTTAACATAGTTTAATTATTTTGTGTGGTTTGTGGTTTTCCTGTCCTGCTGTGTTTTAGTTTAATCATTCAGTTAGTTCTCCAGTCCCTCTGTGCTTTAGTTTAATTCAGTTAGTGTTTTGGTTTCCTGTCCTGCTGTGTTTTAGTTTAATCATTCAGTTAGTTCTCCAGTCCCTCTGTGCTTTAGTTTAATTAGTTCT
>JARVGS010000548.1:21032869-21050454 GCA_031762315.1 Hypsolebias antenori
AGGCCGTCCTGTCCCTCGTCGACTCCTCCCAGGCAGGCAGCCACAGCCAAAGTGGTTCAAGACAAGAAAGTTCATGCGCAATAATCCAGGTATCAAATCTGATAATTCTCAATCAGGTCATCTGGACAGGTTTAAAATGTATAATTTGTATAATGTAACAAATATTAAGAGACATAACATTTGTTTTTCTTTAAAAAAAAAATTTGGAGTAAATTTTTGCTCACATTTCTATAATTTGACTCGCCTTATGTGAAGTTTTATTTTTATATTTTTACAGAATTGTGCGTTTTTATTATAATTTATTCATTGACTCATTAAACTCCAGTATTTCCTGGACAATTATGTAGTTAATAAGTAAACCTGAGAATTATTATTATTATTTTTTTGTTGTTGGAATGTTTAAAATATGGACAGCACCGTGGCGCAGTTGCTAGAGCTGCCACCTCTCAGCGAGCAGGTTACCCCAGTTCAAATCCCGGTCCAGGGGCCTTTCTGGGTGGAGTTTGCATGTTCTCTCCATGCATATGTGGGTTTTCTGCAGCTACTCCAGTTTCCCCCCACAGACCAAAAACATGCTTGTTAGTCTGATTGGTGACTCTAATTTGTCTCTAGGTGTGAGAGAGTGAATGGTTGTTTGTCTCTATGTATCCCTGTGATGGACTGGAGACCTGTCCAGGGTGCCCCCCGCCTCTCACACAGTGACTGCCGGACATGAGCACCAGTGACCCCCGTTACCCAAAAAGGAAGAAGCGGGTAAAGATAATGACTGGATAGATGAATATTTCAAAGATTAATTTTGATGTTCATGGGGTAAACCATCTTTGTCAGCACCTGTAATTAAAAAATCTCTCCCTTTTTAATAACATAATGCACAGGTGTGAAAAGTATTGCAAGACAAGAGTGTTGCAGACCGAGTGTGTTATTGAGACAGGCTTACATGTACACAGAACGTGCATACTCACATGCACACTGAACCGAGGAACTGTGAGGCTCACGGGGTCCATTTGAACCATTAACAGGTCCAAAAATCTGTCTGTAGTTGGATTTCACCCTATTCTTTCTTTCATCCTCACTCCTTTCTCCAGTCATCTATCTATCCACCCGTTGCAAATTTAGACTGTTTTCATTACAACCAGATTGTTCAAATAAATCTGCCCCCTCCCTCCCTGACCTGGTTTTCCTCTGCATGCCTCACTCAGCAGCCTGCACCAGTCCATGTGGAAGGAGGTCTGTAAACAAGAAGCACATTTCAGGGCTGATAATGGTGACAGACTGTGAAGTTGGGTTTTGTTTTCATTAAGGCCTTGCAGCAACCCCACAGACTAATGTGCACATATCGACTGTCAGCAAGATTCCCAGGTTCAGTTTAGAAAAAAAAAAAAAAAAACACTATATCACATATACTAGTGCAGTTTGCATATTATATAAAAAAGTTGTTTTAAATAGTTTTAGGCCTGTCACAATAAACAATAAATCAATTAATTGCATGATAAATGAAAATTATCGACCTCGTTTTCATTTATCTGCTTTATTGTTTCTTTGTGTCTCTCTTTCTACTGAAGACACTGGATGACAAAAAGCTAAACTCCAGTGCGCTTCACCGACCCCTCCCTTTCTCTTTTTTCTCAGTTTTTTTAAATCTGTTTTAATCATACAAAATTGAGTTTTTGGATCATTCAAAGCAGCTACGAGCTAAACTAATAGGCCAACCTCGGGGGAAAAAAAAAACTGTCTTGTCGAAGCTCCAAAATTCACAGTTGAATCTTTGTCTAAAAAGTTGTTTTTCTCTGCAAAAAGAACCTGAGAACTTCTTCACTGATTTTTTATTAAAAGCTTTGTGTGAAAAATGCTATGCTAAAGAGCTCAAACCACACCAAGCGTTTGCCATTTTGAGAACTGAAAAATAAGGAGAGACAGCCCATGTAACATCAAGGGGCCTCCCTCCCATTTTTCTTAAAGAGACACGCTGCTCGCTCCCTCACTATCCATCATTCGGTTCAAACACACTTATACTGCCGTCCAGTGGTCCAAAAAGGTACTACAAACAAAATTTGCCAACATTTCTTCTTAAATTTGGCGATTAATAATTATTGTTAAATTTTAAACAATATTATCATTTATCGCAATAATTTCTGAGACAATTAATCGCCCAGCAAAATTTGTTATTGTGACAGGCGTAAATAGTTTTTGTGTATAGTGTTGCTTGTCTGTTGAAAGAGGTATATATATAAATGATTTGTGTTCTCAGTTTGTGATCATCATAAGTAACTATTAACTCAAATCTCAATGCAAAGATTAAAGGGATAGTCTAGCCATTTTTAACATCATATTCCGACAACCAGTCAACATTAGTTAGTGGTTTATCATCCATGACATCAATCAGAGCATGGAGTATGGAGTATTGGGCAGAAGTCTTTGTTAGGCTAATGTCTAACCAAACGAGGTTCCATTTTGTAAAAATTTTCCAGGTTAAAAAATGATATTTTTTTCATACATTTTCATTCAACCTTTATTTATGCAGGTTAATCCTATTGAGGCTCGGGGACTCATTTAAAAGAGAAAACTGAATGCTCTGCTAATGTTTATTTATTTTATGTTTGTTTTAATTGAATAACGTCTTTGGTAATAAGCAAATATATGTATGTGCTGAGGCTAAATTGTGCATATTATATCCTTGGTGCTGAAGTTATTCAGCTGAAAAAACTTTTGACTGTCTAGACACACACTCTGCTGAACAGATACATTCAGCAGTATCAACACACTGACATGTACAGACTATATGCTCATAACACATGCATTTGCATAGTAACACACAGATGCTGTTCGGCTGAGAAAACAATGACAAACTAAACAAACATGCAAAAATGTATAGGTTTCATATTAACTATGCCATTGTTAAAAATAATTGTTTTATAGGTCTAAAAAAAACAATGTCAAACCTACCCTCATTTAGTTAACCATTAGACAAAGCCTGTTGCCTTTTTTCTCTATACTCTTGCATTATGATGGCTGATACTTACTAAATGATAACTTTCTGACAAAATATGACTTAAAAAATAATCAGACTTTTCCTTCAAGTCAAGACAGCCATCGTTGACCAGTGGACTGTACAAGATTAAATCTATAGTTTGTTGAGGCTGTTCACGTTGTCTCCTTGTTTCAATTGTTGTTTCAACCTCTTGTAAATGAGTTCTCGAGACTCAATGGGATGAACCTGCCTAAATAAAGGTTGAACGAATGGCTCATGTGCAAAGTTTGTTTATTTCAAACAACTGTCGAGTTCCCAAATCTCTGCCACTGTTACCTTGTAGGTCAGAACTTAAAAAGTTTGAAAACTACTGATCCAATCATCAAGAAAGAAATAAAAAAAAAACAAACAAACAAAAAACAACTGAAGTTCTTACTGGTGAACAAAGTAGCATGTGTATGGTGCACCAAGATTCATTACTGGTTGTAACATACCCATCACTGCACCCTGTACTCATTGGTTATCTGGACATCATTAACTTCACATACATTCACTCCGTGAGTGCAGTTACAGCGTGCGCTCTCAGGACATTGTTACCTGCAGCATTCCCTCAGTGCGGACCGAATTCAGCAAAAGGGCCTTCTCCTACTCAGCTCCTGTTTCCTGGAACAGCTTGCAAAAAGATCTGAAGGTGTCGACTTTTCTAAGTGACTTTAAACAACTGTTGAGTTCAATGCAAAAACCAATGCAGAAATGTTCCTGTTTCAGTATTTTACATTGTTTTATAATGTAGCATGTTTTTTTGTTTGTTGTTGTTTTACATCACTTTTTTTTTCATTTTATATGATTTTATATGAATGCTTATTGTTGTTTGTACCTCATCTGTTTTTTTGTTTAAAACAGGTCTCTCTTGAAAATGAGTCCTCTTGACTCAATGATAACCTGTATAACTAAAGGTTAAATGAATTAAATAAATAAATAAATAAACATTGAAAAGAAGAATCAATAATAAAACTCACACAGGCTTTCATTAAGGCATTTTAATACTGTTTTTTCTCAACATTGACCAAATGAACACAGGAATTATATTGTTAGAATAACAGAACAGACAGAGAATTAAAAAAAAAAAAAAGACACAATTCTCAAATTAATCAAGGTAGTATAAAAACATTTTGAAATACTACAAACATTTCCAGGGGTTCTAACTGGCCAACAATGACAACGAATTTTCCAGTTACAGATAAGATGGAGAATAAGCAAATACAGTACTGTATAACCTAAAAGTGTGTATGACTGTGTTTAGGATATAAAGTGTCAACGGCAAATTCATTCTGGATGGTTCTGAAGTTTGAAACAAAGACGTTCACACACAAACACGAACTAAAGATTAAAAAAAGTCATCTGGGGTTTTGCCTGAACAGGACTAAAGAATTATTTAAAACTAAAACATTTTTAAAATATATTCTTCATTTAAACTTTATAATGTGATGTCACTGCGATGATACAAACTGTTTGTTCTTGAAATGCACATTAGCATGTAATAAAACTACAACTATACCTAAAATTGTGGAGCAATGTTTAAAAAAAATCTTTATATAAAAAATAAATTTGGATTTAACTGTGATTCTGATTCCCACCAAAAAAGTAACCTTGAAATCCTTTTTTAAAATCACATCTTTCTTTGTTGCTTGTCATTTTAATATACCATATTATTTTACTAGTGTATATCGATCCTTGTATACTGTTTATTTTTATACCTTAAATTTTTGCTGTTTTGGGGTGCAACTGAGACCTTGGGTATACAACTGCATTCCACCTCATGTACCACATGTGATGCAAATGACAATAAAGAACCTTGATTTTCTTAGGAGGGACAAGTTCTCTGGTCATTTTTTTTTTAGCTCTGGTGTTCACAGAGACTATAAGGCATCAGCTGGCAGAGCTCAAGTGTTCGAACAAATCTGTACATTCATTTTGGAGACGAGCTTAGTTAAAATACATGCATAGGAAGTATGAGGTGTGGCCCACTCTTGTTTGTGTTAGTGCTCTCGTTATTCCTGTAGCTTTTGATAAAATCCATTTACTTAGGAAGTGGAAACGAGGATCTGCGAACAACATCATACCTGACTTAACCATGTTCCAGTAGCGGGTCAGAAAACCAGCTGGAATTGAAACCAGGTTAACAATTATTACCTGAACAAATATATTTCTTTACATTCTTTGCATTCAAGTAATGTAACATGTTTTCAATTAGAGACAGGATAGGACTGTATTTGCTGCTGATTTAAAAAAAAAAAAATAGAGAAGTGGAAAAGAAGTTTTTTTGTCACTTTACTTCACTTCGTTGTTAAACTTCATTCCATCTCATGGACCACATGTGATGTGAATGGAAATTTAAAAAACTTGAATCCTTGAATTCTCGAAAACTGGTCCAGATGACACCATTTAACCTTTCTTGTTGGCTGAATGAGCTAACAACCCCCTTTCTGAACCATTTTGTCCTTGGTTATCCACAGGCTGTTTCTGTGAGTAGCAAGTTGGCCATCTGGCTAAAACATTTGATTGTTGTACATGATGACTGATTGTTTTATATGGGTGCACTTTGTATGTGTTAAAAGTCTACCTATGAGATTCCAACAGGCCGTTGGCTTGAAACACAGCAGTGAAGTCTAAAAAAGCTAAGTCTGGTCCTCTGGATGTCCAGAGGACCATACTTAGCTTTTTTAGATTTTTCTACCTTGATTATTGAGCATGCATCAGGGTACAGCAGTGAAGGCTACCTATGGGACACGTCTGATTGGCAGGCCGTAGACTGAGGAAGTCCTCTGGATGGGGGACGAAACTTTTCTCAAAGAAACTGGTGCAGATTACATGATTTAATCTTTTTTTATTTTTACTGTCACTCACTATCACTTCTTTTTGCATGTGAGGCAGACTTATGGATTTGTCTTCGGGGGATATTACAGGTGACTAAGATTTGGAAATTGGAAATGTTGTCTTTTGAGTACAAATAGTCTTACCTCTGCTGGTATAGAAATTAAGACAACAACTACATAATGCAGTTCAGCTGTTGTTTGTGTTTTATGCATGGATTTTTTTTTTTTTTTTACTTTATCCCATTTGTGATGACTTGGTTTTTGTCCTCCTTGTGGCTCATAGTAACTTTCAGTCATCCAGCAGGTGTTATACGTGTTTCCAGCTATTCTTTGTGGTTAGAGCTTCTTGTAAGATTGCACACAAGTTAATTTCCCTAGATTAAATGCCCACAATCCTTCACTTTTCTAAAAGCTGAGCTTAATACAGAAGTGTAGCTCAGTGCAACCATATTTCTGGTCTATAATATCTAACATTTATTTTGACACACACAGAAAATCCATTCTGCACTAGACAGGTCTAAGTCCTAATTAAATCTTAACATGAATGTAGTTTTAGTTTTTCTGACTACTGTTAGTTGCTTTTACATTTGGCCTTGCAAGAATTTAAGTTGGTGTTGAGTTTTGCACAGAACAAATACTGTAACTAGGGTACCTTTAACATTGTAACACCAATGCAAATAGAAACAAAGAAAATCTTTGATGTTAACTGAAGATTTTTTTTTCAAAGCATGAACATAATTATTTATATTCACAACAATAACATTGAATGAGTATTTACAACAAAAACATGTCAAAAGTACAAAAAACTCACAATACAAACAATATATTGACATCAACTAGTAAAAATAAGTATGTTCATAATGGCACAGAATAACAGCAAAGTTCATTCTTTTCATGTCTTTCACAGAAATATAAATTTCATAGAGGTCAAGGGCTATGTAATATGGGATTTGATGAATTCTAAAATTCATCAGACATTAGAAAAGTCCTCTCACATTAGATGGTGTCAACAGCAAAATAAACATGTACAGCTTTTCTAGCCACTAAAATTTAGCTTGTTTCAAAAGTTACACAATTTGTGGCATCTCCATCTGACCATCTCCATCTGTCTTGTCTGAATGGGGCATTGGAAAAAAATTTTTTTTTTTTTTCTCAGTGCAAGTTTTTCCAGCCCCCATAGTGCCCCTTGAGTTGGTTAAAACTGCAATTAATGTCAGTTTGTGTGATTCAAACAACTCTTTGTTTAGATCAGTTCTCCAGTTTGTGACCTGAAAGCTGAGGCACTACTGTATTTCAGTTTCATATTTCCTATTTCCAGCAACAAGTTCCTTTGAATGATCTTTTATGAGAAGAAAGGAAATCAAAGCATCTGGGGTCAGTGTAAGAAGGCACTGTTCATTACCACGACAATTTAAGTTGATTGCACTTTATTTATTCACTTGATTAGGTTTTTTTTAACCATCATTTACCTCAGCTTAATGATTTCAAATAGCATTCTCTTCATTGTCCCTTAGTGGTTAAGCACATTTTAAACATGCTTTAATCCTAAATGCACGATTCAGTGTCTCTTAAATTAAATCCATTCTGTCATATTGTCATGTGTACAACAGAGGACAAGTGCATTTTCTCAGATTGTCAGCATCTGACATAGGAAAAGTATTGAATTAAACCACTGTGAGCTATAGCAAGATCAGGAAATCCTGATAAGAACTTTTCAAAGTATTTGTGTCTGTTAGAAATAAGATAGTTTAAGGGATGCTAGATTGTTATTCGATGGACATTGTTCTTGCATCAGTGGTGATTCATAGTCCAAACGACCATTTTGTTGTAACAACGGCAGTTGAGAAGTCTGGCAAAAGTCTTTCTCTGGTTGCTTGAGAGGTAGGGTACCATTTACCCCATTGTCCAGGCAAGATTTTATACCATCTAACTCAGTAGGGTCTGGATCAGCTGGACCCAGCTCTAGCTCCATACCTGCATTTGCCCGCCTCTTCCTCCGCAGACAGATTAGGGTCCCAACCACCACAGCCAAGCCCAGCACCAGTGCTAGTACTGCAAGAGCTGTGATGAGCGTGCTTGGTATAGAGGTATGTCCATTCACTTGAGGCTGTACAGAAGTCACAAGCACACCCTCAGTGCGAGCCTCTGTACATGACCCCATTTCTATTGAGCTGTTACCCTTAACAATGTTTTTCTCTCCAAGGGGGCTGGCACAAACAGAGTAGGTACAGTTGGGTCTCAAACCACGCAGAGTGTATTCAGGGTAGGATGTTGGCAAGCTCAGTATGATAGGGCGGCGATCAGGCCCTGAAAGATTGCGGTAAGTCAACCTGATGCCACGAATATTTGGCCGTGTCTCAATGAAGTGGTGCAGGTCTAGAAGGATTGACGTGGAGGTCACGTGAAGAGAGGTGATTGCATCAGGTTTATTGGGCATCTCAGGGGCAACTGAAGGAACGTTTGTTGTTGAAGGTTGCTGTGGTTCAGGATCTTCTAACTCATTCTCACAAAAGAGGCCAGATATTCCAGAGGGACATGAACAGCTGACAACGCCAAGAGAGTCAAGAATACAAGTAGCCCCATTGAGACAAATGTTTGGTGGACAGAAATGCTGCTCATTTTTCTCTCTGCTAGAGCTGGGTGAGACGGGATGTTCTGGATGAAAGGGGTAGTTATCTGTTTTTGAAGAAATGGTTTCTTCACTGGGTGGCAGAGGGGGAGGAATGGCTTTAGTATGGATCGTGTCTGGAGGTGTGGTTGGAATTTGGGGAGCAAGAGTATTTCCTTTGACAAAGCCAGTATATTCTGTTGTGGTTGGTGCACATCCAAAATCTTTGTACTCCAGTTCTGAAAGCATCTTTCCAGCGTTAACTAGAGGAAAATGGCATCTGGTTATCTGAGGCTTCTTCAACTTCACTTCCTTCTCTTTTAGCCAAATAGGGAACCAGGCTAATGGACACTGGCAGTTTAATGGGTTCTCAGCAACAGTCAAGTGCATCAACCTTGGAAAGCTTTCAAAAAATCCATCAGAAAATCCCTGAAGATTAAGTCCACTGAGATCTAGTTCCTGAAGACCAACCAGCTTTTGGAATTCCTTTATCCTCAGCTCAAGTAGTGGGTTGGATGCCAGGCTAAGTTTGATTAGCCCCTTGAGGGAGTCTTGCCTCAGGGCCTGAGGGACTTCATTTAATTTGTTGCCCGATAAGTCAAGCTCATGGAGGTTCCTCAGTGAGCCTATGACATCTTCATCCACAGAGGTTAGCCCTAAGGACACCAACTTAAGGGCCTCTAAATTGGGGGTATGGAGGTCTGAGGGTCCCAAAGTTGGGATGTAATTGTGACTAAGGTCTAAAAGAAGAAGCCTGGGAAAATAAAGAGAAGGCAGAGAGGTGAGCAAGTTACCTTGCAGCTTGAGTTCCAATAGCATCTCTAAACCTTCAAAAGCTTCCCAATGAATGCTCCGAATCCGGTTCCCTTGAAGATACAGCCTCTCTAACTGAACCAGTCCAAAGAAACTCTCTTTGGAAATGTGAGTAATGCTGTTAGTAGACAGGTCTAAGTTCTTTAACTTTGACAGTGATTCAAATACCCTGTCAGGAACTTCTGCCAAAACATTTTGGCTCAGATCTAGCGTCACCAACTCCCCCAGGTCTCTGAAGTCATCTTGGGACAAAGTGTGAATGTTATTGTGGAAGATGTATAGATGTTGGGTGGTGACAGGGACATGAGGTACAGAGCTGGACTTTCTATTGTTGCAAAATATCGAGTCTGGGGTATTGCACGTGCAGAGCTCTGGGCAGTCACTGGATAACTCCACAGCAGAGATGAGTAAGATGAACACCAGGTAAAGCAACATGATGCTGACAGGCCGTGATTCTGAAAAAAACATTAAAAAAGAGAAAGGACAATTGTTAATAATTTGCTTGCTAAAATGATCATATAAAAAGCAGAACATAAATGGTCTAACTATCCATTATTTTTAAACTGGAGTTTGAGTGTTAAACATGGAAATCAATGCAGGCTGCAAGTTATTCAGTGCTTTTTTATACACTGTATGTCTATTGTTTTGAAATATTTTGCTCTTCCTTCTTGTTTTGTAATAACCCTCATCATCCAGCCAATAATATGTCACATGCCACATCAACTGCACCCAGTATATTTCATTGTATTAGTAAGACATGAAGCTGCAAAACTAGTTCTATTTGCGTTCTCTTTGATTTATATATAGCCTTTGCAAAGCTGTTTTCTGCCACAGTTAAAAGTCAAATTATTATCTGTTTCTACTTGTATGTACTGTATAGGTTGTGTCCACAGGATAAAGGCACCACTGTCAGATTGATAAGAAACAGCTCAGCACACAGCTCTACACATGCACACAGATGTACGCTCCACACACATATTCCTGCAAATGATCACACCAAAAACTATACAACACTGTCTACAACACAGCTGGATTCTGTTACCCACAATTCACTGCAGCTATCCCTCACTGTGAGACAGAATGAGAGGCCCACATAAACCTTTGTCCTCCCCCGATGATAAGAAAGAGGTAGTATGAGACCAAAGTTGTTGTTTTTTTACTTCTTCCGTGAGAGGACAGAGGTACACTGAGAGGAAAAGACAAAGAGATGGAGAAATTTGAAGCTTTAATGCTACGTAAACTGCCAAATAATCCATACTTGTTAACTCATCCAACTAAAAAGTGTATGACAGGACTCAGAGATGACGTTATGACAGTTCTGTATATTTTCTGAAAAACAAAGGCCTAAAAATTCTATACAATCACAACTACAGTTGTGCTTCTGTTGTTAGAAGAGCGGATATTCTGATCTTGTCCTTCCCTTTGGAATGAATTATTACTTTTGTAACATGTCAAGTTTGATCTAGGAGAAAACAACACTTTTAAGGAGACTGAAGCGCCTCATTTACTGCACAACTTACTTTACTTCTATTACTGATCTGCACATCATCTGTAGCATGCCTGTCTAACAACATCTCAACTTCTCTTTTAAGACAAAGAACAAGACACACCTTGATACCCTCCAAAAAAAAACATTGTTTGGACATACATTTTTCATAAATGAGTTGTTTGAGAAGCTATGCAGCTCCTGACTTTGTTTTATTATCTCTTTAGACAGGCAGAAAGAAGATGTTTACTGCGGTAAGAGTCTTGATACATCCTTATCTTCACATTAACAATCAACACATTAACAAACTTATAGAATTGTGCCTCTCAAGGTGGCTGCATGCTCTGTTACTTTCATTCTGGAATATTGCTTTTGAAAACTTGAAGCCCTCTTTATCTGGATGTAAATCACATTTTTTGGGGGGTGATTACTTCCTCTGCTATTGGATGTTGTGCAGCTGGAAGGATTTTTACTGAAACCTTTTTACTTTTGGACAATTGTAATGTAACAACACAGTGTTTTTAACAACTGAGAGCAGCTCAAATAGTACCTCAACTACAGCCCCAAATCCTAAATGAGTTGTAAATGAGGTGCCATGGATGCATCTCCGTCTAACTGGTGGAGGTGATCGCCGAAATCCTGGAGCTGGTGGGAAACGCGGCTCATGCCAAGAAGACCAGGATCATCCCCTGACACCTGCAGCTAGCTGTTTGCAATGATGAGGAGCTCAACAAGCTACGGGGAGAGGTGGCCATCACTCTGGGAGGAGCTCTGACCAACAATCAGGTGGTCATACTGCCCAGGAGGACTGAGAGGCCCATCAAGTCCAAGTAAATGGATCAACATGTGGTCAGTGTCTTCAGATCCGCTACAAGACAGACCACCACAAGAGATCCTTCCTGCCCACAGCCATCAGCATCTAGAACAATTCTTTAATGGAACCAGGGGAACGAGACATAACAGCATTTCATTTCCCTCTGGGATTAAAGTATTTTTGAATTGAATTACAAGTTGTTGTATTGAAGTGTGGGGTTTTAGTGTGCACAATGTCTAGAAAATATATTGGTTTTTGAAGTTAGGCAGTGTCACTAACTTGTTAATTCTTAGAGTTAGCATTCATGTTTCAGAGAATCATTTAAGTAAAAAGTCAAGAATCAATGTGACAGTTGTATGGCAGGTTCTGATGGTGATGACGAGTGTGACGTGCCACACAGTTTGAATTCCTTGCCTTGGTTCAAGTCAGATTCTTGGTACTGGTATTAAGACAGCGTTGATTGTTGTTTGTTGTGATATAATTGCAATCCTTTCATATTTGCTTGTGGTTGCATGCTGAGAAAGCAAAGGACAGAAGTTTAGCTAATAAGTGAAATCTCGCCAAGAGTGGTGTGGTATTTTTCCATTTACTGCATGCTATGGCAGCTGGGGGCATTCTGAGACAAAGAAAAATGTTTTACTACAAAACATGAAACATACGAATGATTAAAACAAGTGAGTGAATGCAGTACCCTTAAATAGACTAACCAGAAATCATATTAGAAAGACTTCCAGTTTAGAGAGTAAGGCAGAGGTGAAAGAGACCAATATGAAAAAAAAATAAATAAATCTTGTCTCATAAAATGTGTTAGAGATTTTGCGTACAGGAAGGTTACATCACTGTGGTTAAGAGAAAAAGGGGCATGAGTTATTGGTACCAACTCCCCAAAGTGGAATATTATGTTACCTCATGCCTGAAAAGCGTACCAACAAAATCTGTTTAACGACTTCAGTCTTTCTAAGCAGATAAAGTATATCCTGTGTACGTGTTGTGTTGCACAAGAATGTGTCCACACAAGCACACATAAGTACAGATTTTACAACTTGGCATAAATCGTGAACACAGACAATTTAGTTATTTTTTGAATAGGGTTCTGTAAAAAAGGTTATGCACAATTCCTATTGTATCTGCTGGAGCTAGCTCATTGTACAACCTCAGTTTGGAGAATCGGAATTTAACTATAACCAGATTAATAAGCTATTAGCTAGTTGGTGCAGGGCCAATAGTAAAGTGCATTAGCATGTTAAAAAACAACTTCAAATTGTAATTATAAACCTTTACACCAATGTTAATTTTCAATGCACTTGTATTTACAGTACCTACTTTTTGTGGGGGCAAGGGGATATGCAAGAATCCTACATTAAAAACAGCAACAAATGTAGTGAACTGTTGCACTTCTGGTCAACTCAGGAACACTTTCTGCAGAATATTATATTTTCTGTGAGTGAAGCAGTTGTTGCATAGCAGATTATTATTATTTTGTTGTTTTATTTCTCTCCCTGTGATAAACTGGTGACCTAAATAGTGATCAGGCTGCTGTTGTGCCGTATTGTTTTACATTATTAATATTTAGCATGCTGTATATCTTATATCTCTTAGCATACTGTTTGGTGATTGTTTAGCGTATATCTTAGATCCTTGTTTACTGTTTCGTTTTACACTTTACATTTTGCAATTTTTGGGTGTAACTGGGACCCTGTGTACATAATTTCATTCCATCTGATGTACCACGTGAGATGGTAATGACAATAAAATAGACTTGGCTTGACTTGACCTGTCCATGGTGTACAACACACATATACATACATACATATTACAAAGTTGAATTAAAAAATATGAAAGCAGTAGATTTTCAGTGGTAAAACACCACACATTTTTTGTGAGAGATGATTGTTGACAATCAGGTCCTGTGGCTGAATGTACATGGAGCATACTTCCAAGGGGTAATTTGGTACAGCACTTCAGAGGTGTGGTCTTTTCATTCTTGTGAAAAGACTTTGGTATCCAGCCTACAATTCAAACAACCTCCATGCTTTACCTGTTAATTCCTGTCTTCAGTGGCAGACAGTCTAACAGAAACATGTCTACATTTAAAAAGATCTGAAAAGCTCTTGTGAACCATACAATGCAGATATAACCAGCAATCTCTGATAGAATTTATAAACAACACGACGGTTCAGTGGTTAGCACTGTTACCTCACAGCAAGAAGGTCCTGGGTTAAATCCCCAGTTGGACCTGGAGTTTTTTTCTGTGTGGAGTTTGCATGTTCTTCTCGTGCTTGCCTGGGTTTTCTCCGTGTACTCCGGTTTCCTCCCACAGATCAGAAACATGCATGTTAGACTGCATCAGGCCCAGACCTCTTTTGCAAAAGACATCTGTGATCTCAATGGGATTTGCCTGGTTAAATAAAGGTAAATGAATTAGCTAAGCAGAGGAGCAGATAAAAATCACCTTCTAACTCACAATAATAATTTCACAATGAATAAAATGAGCCACGTGACTGAGATTTTTTCGTTTCCTGTGCTTTATAATCATTCATACTATTCTTTTTCACAAAGTATATTGTCACAGATTCACACAATTTACATAACCAACCACCTTAACATGGTGTATAAGACTGCACCTCCTTTAATTGTCAAACCAAGCTTTTATCACCAGCTGGATCTTTTACAAATCTGCCCTTTCCTTCTTTCCATTAACCTGCTCCAGAACTGTCTCAGTAAATATGTTGCCAGTTCTTAGTTATTCCGCTCATGACAGTCCTAAAGTGGTGCAATGGAAGGCAATGTTAAAAAAAAAAAAAGGATCAGTTGCTTTTTAATCAAGCGCTTTGAGTTTTTTAGTAGATCTTTGTTACTCTGACACCAACACATCTCGTGCTCCAGCAGCTGAAAAACAAACACCGACTCAACTAAATGAAGTGTACACTAAAGATATGGCAGTCACAGCCAAGAAACTGGATTATCTACCAATCAGTCATTCTTTGACAATAACCACAGCCAGCGCTTTGGGGCTTTATTATCTGAAACAAGTATGAAAGCTTTGCACCTTCTGCTATGATCAAAATGTTCGGTGGCGTTTAGGTGTGGCGCCTCTGCTTGGTAAATTAAAGCTCGACTCATCCTACAAAAAAATAAAAAAATAAAATATAAACAAACAAACAAAAAAAATAAAACCTGTCAGTGAGTGGCAGGTTAGCTTTTAGTTTGAGACGATGTGTAAAGCAAACAAAACCCTAAAGAAAGATGCAGTGAATCATATTTAATGTTAAAATCTTCAAATTAGACAAAGCAATCGAACGAAACTGTGGCACAAAAAGTGTTTGTTTGTTGTTGATTCTGTGGTGAAACTGAACGTGTCTGTTCGCTCGCTCTCTGACTCAACTAAATGAAGTGTATCCTGATGCATGCTCAATAAAACAAGTAGAAAAATCCAACAAAGTTAAGGCAGGTCCTCTGAACAGATGCAAAATGTAAAAAAAATAAAATCAAAAACATGCTGATCCACTACGAGAAGGTGCTATTTATAAGACTGAATTTATTACAGCACCTCAGATTTACAAAGTTTTTTTTTTTTTTATAAACGACCAAAAACGTTTCAACAATTTGTTCTATTTTTTTTATTTTTGCATCCGTCCAGAGGCCCTGACTTAACTTTGTTAGATAAATGAAGTGTAATTATCAGTAAGATGAACCTGTTCTGACTGAGGGGGGGAAATGTTACAATTCCTGACAGAGTTACATTAAACTAACTAAATAAATAGTAGAAACTATTATTTCTTGAGGGCAGCACAGTGCCTCAGTTGGTAGAGCTGTTGCCTCTCAGTAAGAAGGTTGTTGGATCAAATCCCAGCCCGGGGCCTTTCTGGGTGGAGTTTACTTTTTTCCTCCGTGCATGACCGGGTTTTTCTCCAGGTACTCCAGTTTCCTCCCACAGACCAAAAACTTGCATGTTAGACTGATTGGTAACTCTAAATTGTCCCTAAGTGTGAGTGAGAGAATGAATGTCACATTTGTCTCTATGTGTCCCTGTGATGGACTGAAGACCTGTCCAGGGTGTACCCTGCCTCTTGCCCATTGACTGACGGATATGGGCACCAGTGACCCCTGCGACCTGAAAACGAAGAAGTGGGTAAAGATAATGGATGGATGGATGGATGGATGGATGGATGGATGGATGGATGGATGGATGGCATTCCTTGAAAGGATGCATATTGCCCACTGCCTTGCGTGCCAAAGTTTTCATAAACTATTTCACCTGATCTATTAGCTCTTGTAGTATGTCTTGGGAATGACTCTCAGCTACTAACACATCCAATTGCAGCTCAGTGTCTGAAAAATAGCCAATTTTAATTTTATTTCTAGCCCTACCTAAATTTTATCAGTAAACAATTAGAACTTTACATCACACAATACACAAAAACCATGTGATGTTTATTTAATAACAAAGAGTGTAAGTTGCATCCGGTGAAGCCGATCAAATTGATCTTCAGCAAGTCTGAGCAATTCTGTAAGAGCAGACGTTTTGGCAGCTGCTCGGAGCGTTTGGGCAAGTGTCAACACAGCGTCATAAATGAACAGTTTTACCAGCATTCATCTCAGTGAAGCCAACTGCTTCCTGCTAGACTGGGTTATAAGGTCATTTTTTTTCATTCATTCAACCTTTATTTAGGCAGGTTAATCCCATTGAGCCTCGAGGACTCATTCACAACAACAACAACAACAACAACAGACAGTTATAAAAAAGGCATAAAGATTTTCTTTAAATTATTTTAAAATGTATATACTGTATATATTTTAATTTAAAACATTTTGGGAGCCATCATTTTACAGTGAAAACAAAACTTGAAAACTTTCAGGACAGTCCCAATCTGCTGAAAAACTGACATCACATCATTCATTGTGGCAACATCATTTCTAAATGAAGGTTTCTTTTTTCAGTGCAACACTAAACAACAGTTTTGTTTTTTGCCTTTGATTAATATTTTCCCTTTCAACAAAGATATGCTAAAGAAGCTCTAAAAATACAAAAGTTCAGTTAACTTTATTTAGTAGTAATTAGTGTGAATTATGGAAGAACACTACAATTTTATGTATAAATTGCCTCGACACTCATAGAAATGTATTGCTTGCTTTGTTCCTACTAAAATTTAGAAATGAAAAGATGGAAACAAGCCTATAACCATGAGGAGTAATCACCAAACGTGTATTTGCTGCTTTCACCCTTCAATTTAAGCTACCGTATTTTCCGTCGTACCAGTCGCACCACCTTATAAGTTGCATCAGTCCAAATACGTCTAAAAAAAGTGGAAAAATCCATAAATCAGTCACTTTGGCCTATAAGTCGCAGGACATGCAAATTATGCAAAAAACTTGACTTATAGGCAGAAAAATACGGTAACTTTTGGTGACATAGTTTGTTTACCAATATACAGGTAGTCCCCGACTTACGGCGGTCTCGACTTATGGCAATTCGACTTTACGAACACGCTCCCGTTGAAAAGCATTGCTTCAAGTTACAGTGTTTATGCGACTTTACACCAAAAATACGGTAGCTGTAGAAAGCGAAACTCAGGGAGGACAGTGGAAATTTACAGTAGGGAAGGGGGGAGAGTGGGGGGGGGGCTGTACCTTTGCAGCCATGACAATGGAAAATTACAGGGGCGGATGATTACCGGTGTGTACTGTCCCCCCAAGGACAAAGGCAAAGTGATACAGATTCGTATTGTATTCAAAGTGTAAAGTGTTCGTTAACTTTCCAATGGCCCCAAAGTGAAAAAAAGAGTCTTAGGATGGGAGCGCATCTAAGAAAAGAAAGGCGATTACAATGGAGGTAAAACTCGACATCATTAAACGTGCAGATTGGAGCGAAACACTGACGGATATAGGACGTAATCTTGGCTTGGTGCGTTCTACAGTCGGAACTATAATTAAAGACAGAGCTCCTCTGCAACGCCCCTTCAATAAAAGTAAGGACATTTTCTTTTCTATGCTGTTTCTGTGCTGTTTCTACCTTGTTG